>JAQJVL010000623.1:0-52562 GCA_035578905.1 Stictocephala bisonia
TCCGCACCCCGGAGCTGAACAGTGTGGGAGGAGTTGTACAATGCAGTACTGAGGCAGATGATGGGGAGTGAAGAAGTTGAAAGCTCTAAAAGCGGACTTCGGGGTTGATGTTACTCAAAGACGACTCAGACAAGGAGAAAAACATCCCCAGTTCCTGAGCCAGCACTAAGTAGTTTATTACTGTAGGTTTTAGTCTGTAAGATGTAAATATTGTAAAAATTTGTAATTTTTAAATAAAGTAAAAGAAAAAAGGCTTCTTGGACAGAACAGTCGTTCTGTCCAAGAAGCCTTTTTCAAAAAACACACAATGACCTTGACCCACAAATTATCCCTGTGACGTACTAACCTACGTCACCATGACGTCATTGTGACGTCACCGTGACGTCACAAAACTCACCTGTCAAACCATTTGATTTATGTGAGCCAGCACCGGCAAATTACACTACTGTGATGATTTGTATGACACATTTGTAAATTGGTGTTTGCCGTATATGGAAATAAACAAAGAAATAAACGAGTGAGTCAATCATACTCCTGTTCGATACTTACTGTACCTTATTTTTTCAAATATATATATCCATATGTGCATTATGGTCTTGCTTGTACTATAGATAGTTCCACATTCTTGTATGTAGGTAATGTATTTAAAATCTATCCATTGGCATGTAACTTACATGTGATAAACTATCCTAATTCACATTATTAACAGGACACAACATTTAACATAGCGTAAAGAAGAATTCATCTTTAATTCGTCTTGAGCCGTATACATTATCTAACACTCATGTATGCACTCAACCAAATAATAAACATCCCATATGTTTCACATAGTGAGAAAACAAATAGCGATACTTCAACGCTCCATCACCATTATCACAAAATGAACATTACAGATAACAACACCAATTCCATTTCAACGGAAACAATATCGTAAAAATTTATGGACATCCACTTAAATCAAAGTAATCTGCTAAAATATTTACAATATTGAATAACCTCACTTCTGTAAGTCCAAGTGCTTTCTGCTATTCTGAAAATTATTTAGGTGTGTAAAACTTAAGTGTAAGTCCGTGTGAAAAGTGTAAAAATGTATACTTTGTAAGTGTCCTTTAAAAGTAGTGGTATACCTCTTTCTGGCTATCTAAATAATGAAAGAAACAAAGTAAAATGGTACAATATAATACCAAAGAAAAACAAGCTAACAATATATGGTAGAGTACCAAGCTAAAAATAGCTTGATAGTACATAAATAAAAAACCTAGCTAATTGGTATAAAGGTAAGTCCGATACAACGTAAGTACAGTTTAATACCTTTCATAACCTTACCCATATAGAGTACAGAATCTAAGTATTTAGTCACTTCAACGGTAAGAACTCATTCAATGCTAATAAAACTAAAAATTGATTAGCTAAATGAAGGTAATTGTTACTACAGATTAAAAATGAAAACTCCTTCAATATAGTGTAGCAAATTTTATTTTCAAACAGCAAAGTAATACAAACAAACTAAACTAAACCTACATTATACTATCTCTAAAATATACTAAACTAAACCTATACACTACATATTCCATTCCTAAAAAATATACTAAACTAAACCTACATTATAACATTTCTAAAAAATATACTAAACTAAACCTACATTATAACACTTCTAAAACATATACTAAACTAAACCTACATTATAACACTTCTAAAAGATAAATACATATAAACCTAAACGTATTGTTCCGCAGCCAGTAGGTTCATCCGCAACAAAGCTATACATAGTGTAAGGTCTACCGTACTTAAAAAAGAAGTAATATTTGGAACAAGACTAAAGAGTCATATCATATATTAATCCAAATAACAAATACAACAAAAAATAATAAATAAAAGAAAAAAGTAGACACACAGCAGTAGGTGACAAACAATCGTTCGAGACCCACAGAGTCAAATAATAAATTTAACAAAAAATAATAAATAAAAGAAAAAAGTAGACACACAGTAGTAGGTGACAATCACTCGTTTGAGACCCACAGAGTCAAATAATAAATGTAACAAAAAATAATAAATAAAAGAAAAAAGTAGACACACAGCAGTAGGTGAAAAACACCTATTCGAGGCAAACGTTCTCAGCAAATTACAAACAATTGATAAGAGTCACAAAAATTCTACAAAAACCCCTTTAAATGTTCCCCCCCCCCCCCCCCCCCCCCCCCCCCCCCCCCCCCCCCCCCCCCCCTACTGTAACTGAAGTTTCCACATTCACCTGTAATATTAATCAATTAATGTATGTCATAGTGAGCCAATTACACTATTTTATAAATATCACTTCGACTTCGCGTGCTGACCCAACGCTCGATACACTTCAGCCTCAACATGATCTGAATTCAATACAAAAATAGGAGATTAAATATATAACACAATATTACAGTTTCGAACAATAATGAGTGAACTCAAGACATCGACGTACATGCGTAATTGTATAAACCAAAATACAATATGTGGGGTCCCCTTCTGCCCTTTTCTTTAGCTTTTTTAAATCTTTTTTTCTTTTATTTGTATAGCAATGTTTATTAAAGGGTAGATAAGGGGATTACATTGGTCCCTAATGAGGTTACATACATAATGACGTTGACACAGAAATGCATTAACAAATGCTGTATGATAATACTAAACAATTGTACAATTTGACAATAACAATGATAAATAGAGTATACGTAATAACTATTTAATGACGAAACGGATAAAACTATGAATGACAATAACGTAAAAAATAATAATGTTACAACTCCAGATCAATAAATAAACTTGTAGGGTCTATTGTAATAACAAATAGGGAGTAAAATACAATTATAAAATATAATAATAGTATATTAACATATAATAATATAATATAATAATAAGAATAAATATTTATAAATCACCTCATAATTTAACCTTTTTCAGTTCAATTACACTCCTAATGTCATTGGCACACAATAAAATAACTTAGGCCATATCACTATTTACACTAATAAAACAATAACTCCCTTGACAACCAAAACGCTACCACCTGTCACCCGACATCGAGTAAAGAAAAGACACTACAACATCGATAGATTGAATGTTCATCTATCCACCACTACCGTGTACATCTCCGTTATCGCAAAATGACCATTACAGATAACAACACCAATTCCAACGGAAGCATTATCGTAAAAAGTTATGGACATCCACTTAAATCAATCCATTCTGCTAAAATACTTACAATATTGAATATCTTCACTTCTTTAATTTCAAGTTCTTTTACTATTTTTATAATAGACTATTTTACGTTGTTTCATAGTGTGAAGTCTCTTTTTAAATTAATTTCTCTTGCTGTGCAAATAATATAAAAGTAAAATGGTACAGTGCAAATAAACAAAATACCAAAGAAAAGAAGCTAAAAAATATATTGTAAAGGAAGAGGACCAAGCTAAAAATAGCTGGATAGTATATAAAAAACCTAGCTAATTGGTATAAAGGAAAGTCTGATACAACGTAAGTACAGTTTAACACGTCCGCTGCTAAACGTAATATGCAAAACTACTACCTGCATGCAAAAATCTCAAAAAATGTTTTTGTAAAAAACTTACCCCTAGGCATAAAAAGTCAAGGGATGCACTCAGAAGTTCCATATGGACAGTATTTATGACCGGAAGGTACATATATGTAGCGTGCCCTATGGGGAACGGCAGCACCTGGGTAGTGACTTGCAGTGTAAACGTATTATGTTTTTGATAAAAATAGCACTGATTATTAAATACACATAGTTTTTATATTACAAAGTTTGATTTGTTTTCTAAATATTTTCTAAATATAACTGGTAGCGACAGTAGTGACGTATATGAGGCGTGCCCGATGGGGAACAGCAGCATCTGGGTAGCGGTTAGCATCGTATACTTCTTTGGAAGTAGTTGAATGTAGCACATTTATTTGTATTCACTTAGTTATTATATTCAATAGACAAAAACTAATACTTTAAAAATTAAAATTATTACTCTATTTACATTATTTACATCTTTCTGCGTTCTTTTGTGCTATATTTTCTTATTGAGTATGCCACTTATCAAAACAAGCAAACGTCTTAACGTTAATAGTCACTAACATGCATAGTGTAAGGTCTATAAAGAAGCAATATTTGGAACAAGACTAACAAGTCATATAATTTATTAAGTCAAATAAGAAAGTTAACAAAAAATAATAAATAAAAGAAAAAAAAAATTAAACACACAGCAGTAGGTGACAAACACTCATTCGAGACCCACGGATTCAAAATAATAAATTCAACAAAAAATAATAAATAAAAGAAAACAAATTGGGTATGCGTAGGACCACACGGTGGAAGTTATACTTCTTTGGCCATTCTCATACACCTACTCACGCACACAAACAGACAGGATATATAAATGAAATATAAGACATTTTTCAATATTATTCAATATATTTATCTTCAATATATTATACGCGACTTCATTATTATATTATACACCTATATTATCATTATCAGTAATTTCTTCGATTACATTTCTTCGATTAACAATCGATTAATCGATAGTTCTTAAAAATTTGTTCTTACTTTTCAGCGTGACGCGGTTTCTCGACCAACATCCCATCCCAAAGTGTCTAACGGGCGCAAAGAAGTATAACTTCAAAAAATTAGACACACAGCAGTAGGTGAAAAACACTCATTCGAGACCCACGGATTCAAAATAACAAATTTAACAAAAAACAATAAATAAAACAAAAGAAAAGAAAAAAAATTAGACACACAGCAGTAGGTGAAAAACACTCATTCGAGGCAAACGTTCTCAGCAAATTACAAACAATTGATAAGAGTCACAAAAATTCTACAACAACTCTCTAAATGATTTTAGGTTTGAGGTGAAAAAATCCTCATCTGGTGTAACGAGGGATGTGGACCATTGTGGAGCACCACTTGTTAAGTGAGTAGGCTTGTGAGCCTGTGAGTACAAAGAAAATATATATATTTAGAAATAACAAAAGGGTGAAAAGTGTGTGCGAGTGAGCGTGTGCCTGTAGATAAGAACTCAAAAGTAAATTAAACAGCCATAATCAGTATAACATCAAATTAAGAGGAATGGAAGAATATTAAATAACAGTAATATATATTAAACAAATTAGAAAAAAAGCTATCAACCCTCCGTGGTCCAGTGGTTAGCGTACCCGACTTCAGTGTTTGTAGTATGTAAAGTGGTAGGGTCATTCAGTGTTGTACCAATCTAGATAAATGAGATAGTTGGTGGGCTTTGTGTCGTCAAAGTTGGGTTAGGAGTCGGAAACGGAACCACTCGGACACAAGGTTGTTTTTTAATTCGTACAACTAAATGACTTAAAACTTCCACAATAAAAAATAACAAATGTCGATTTTACTCTGTGCAAATGCGCACCTGGTGGCAAAGCTTGTAACCACTAACCTAGCGTGCGCTCCATGTACTAACACAAAGTACATTCCATACATTTATCTTATCAGGAATACAGCAAAGATACGCTATGGTTTATGATAGCTTCCGTGACCCCACTTTTGCGATAAGGTGTTCGCTTCATTCTCTCATCACCATGCAAGCAACAGCAACAATCATAATAAGCAGAGTACTCCGGAACAGGGAGGAGTTGATAAGTTTCATGAACGAATTACCTACATTCCCATTCCAAAACCGTACGGTACACGTGTACTTTACGTAAATTATCAAACATGAAGATGGTACCGAGGAACATCACCTCCTTCCATATCACTTTTTCGCACAACGTCGTCATAACACTTGGAGATGGGGGGAGGGCACCGAACTCCACGTTCAACTTATTGTAAGCCCCTGCGTAACACACGATGACGACGTTTTTGACATATCATTCATTTACACCCCTCCCCCCCCTCTGCTAAAAACGGCCCTTTTCAGGGCCCCATAAATATTGATATATAGTTTTAAGTGGCTTGACGTCACGAGCGTCCACCCTGCGAGCTTGCTCGACCCACCCATGACGTCACGGTTCCCTCACTGTACACACTGAGTCTCGAGGCATGCTGCCTTCACATCCAACATGGAGTGGAACCATTCGAACTCAAGGGTGCTTTCCTATTTATTAGCCGATCAGGTTTCCACACCACCCATGAGGTACTGATCACAGCGCGTTAGGAGTGTTTTAACGTGCCTCCTTCTCCAGTAGACCTATGCACGAGTTAAGGAACTTTTAAATGGTGGAAAGCAGATACTCTGCATGCCACCAAATCGGTGGTATTTTACTAAACGGACGTATCCCTCTCAACTCACAAAACATTCTCCAAAAATAATCGTCTTCAATAAAACTGACTTTGTCGTATGGAAGATAAATTAATATAGTGTATTTCAGCTCAAGTGGTAGCTTGCTAATGAGCGTGTCCAGCGATTGGTTGTTGGAGGCCATGTTACACACTACAGAGCAAGTGAGGAAAATGATTCAATCTCCTCACCAAGCCATAATATCTACTATCCATGATAATGTTTGTTTATTGTAACTTGCCCCACCCATGACGTCACCCCTGCCCCCTTCCAATGCACATTCACTCGAAAGGTACATAGAGAGTTTCACCATATAGTACTTCGTGATTCTCACAGATTTTAGTATTTAGCCAGTTTTCTTTCACGGTGAGTGTTTAATTCCTCACTACCCTTAAGTGAGCTGAAGGCAAAACTTAAGGGCATTGCCCAATTCCCATGGGACGCTGCCGATAGAGGTCTGGTAACCCCCACGGGTAGTTTAATGTAACTTGCCCCAACCATCGCAAGTTACGGTGATAGCCACTCCATAACAAAAATGCTACCTCCCAGTATTATTTAGTTATTTACTTTTTATATTTTTTTGTATTTTATATTTTTATATTTTTATATTTTATTATTTTAGGTGAAGCTTAATTCATAAACACCTTGGACTTATGGGTTCTAAGCCAACCATTCAACCAAACTGTACGAGGGCCCGGACTGCGACTCGAGGTCTTACGGGGATTAATCCAGCCTCAAGCTGCAGGACTGCCTCAGGACTTATGCGTTTTACGGCTGCCTTAGAGGACAGTCGGGCGATTTTTTTATTTACTTTGGGCCGCCCTCACCTCGACAGTTCATGTCCTGGTCTTACGGAGTTTAGGCCAGCCATAGGACGTAAGTTCACTCATCTACTTCACACACCCTCCTGTAGTGCTTAATGAAAAAAGCTCCACTTACGTTTTGATATAGTATAATATCTTCCCAGACCACTTTGTCTGAAAACTCCTCGATAAACTGTTCCGACAAAGATTGGTATCTACTTATAATTCCCCAACAATCGATATCAAAGTTCGGTGACATCTCTCTCAGTATATCCTCGGTAAACTTTGTCCTTTTTAAAAGCAAACCCCAGTTCACCCTGTGTTGGTAAATCCGCAACATATCTAGTGAAAAATCATAGTGGGCTGACAGTAGGTCCCATTTAACATACCTGTCAAATTTCATAATAAAGTTGTCGGTCATAACACCAACTGGAGCCTTTGGCTCCTTTGACAGCATAGCCTATGTGTCCTCCATGATGGTTAGAGACATAATGACTAAATTACAGTTCAGACAGCCTTTTATACTCTTGGTGTGCTGTTTTAAAGGCACACTTAAAGTTACAGTTGGCGTGTACGGGTAATATACAAGTGGATGAACAGATATCCTTTAAACAGTCTTTAGGTAGTTCAATCACGTTAGGATGAAACTCCCTTAAAAACTTGACCTTTTCCAACCCTTTAGTATAAATTTTAGTAAAAGGTGTACAAAGCGTACGAATTAAACTTTCATCGTAGTCTACGCTACCCTCTTCCCATTTTATCCCATGCAAGTGTCGGATCAGCCATCTGGCCGTCCTTTGTTGTTTCCCATCGAGTGCACACTTGCAATAAGGCGGCTTGAAAACAATCTGTGTTTGAAAATGTTCGCTTACTATTGCCAATTCTTTAACTATAAAACGGTTATTATTATCAGTAAAGGCTTGAAACTCAACTACCGCAGCCATTGACCATTATAAGGTCTTCCTCATAAAACAACTCCCGCAATTCCAACTGTATTAACGGAAGGTTGGATAGAAACTGTGCCCACTCACCCACGTTAAGTGCCAAGGTGCTACCTGGGTGGTCGGTAGAAGACTGGGCTTGTTCGCTCGCACCAAGCGTTAAAGTATTTCCAAGGAAGACATGTGGTACCCCAAAGACCGATAGAACTTTAATAACCTCCTTTTCATCAATCTCCAAATAAATCTTTTTGTTATCTGTTAAGGCTTTAGAAATGTTATTGAAATTTGCACAAAATTGGTTAAATACACCAAACGACCAGAACACGTAGTCGTGTCGTCCCTTGAACATTACCCCAAGACTATAGTCCCGATTCTTAAAAATTCCAACAGTAAGTGATTTCGAAAAGTTTTCATTCAGAAAGAAGACCCGTTTTAAAAAAATACCATTTAACACGTCGATTGGCTCCACGAGCCTAGGCAGCGTGAGATACTCACCTAGCGGCTCCATCCTCTCAACTGAATAAGATATTTTTATCAACCACTAACCATACCCTCCTCCCCTCCACCACCCCCGTTTTCTAAACTTCCCCCCTTTACTTTAAAATTAGCACCAGATCGACCTACAGTGAACCTTGTCTTTTTATACCAAACAACCTCGTCCTGCAAGCGGTCTGCGTCCCAACCGTTTACCTCCGGTGGTGGGGGCACATAGACAGAATCACTAAGCATAACCCGATCAATGTGACCAATTAGGTAAGGCTCAACACAGGACAACTGCTCTACGTACCGTTAAATGCACGGTAATAAGCTGACAAAGGTCAACCATTCACCTTTAGTGAAAATAACAGATGTTTCATTAAATTTATCGCATAGATCTACATGGGGTTTTTGGTATATGTTACGGATAGTGCATTTAATGTCCTCATCAATGAATCTCCTTTGAAGACCACCTTTGTTACAAAGATCATGAGTAATTGAAGGTTCCAATTCCTTCAACTTTGTGAATTGTTCGTTGTTTAGTAAAACGTATTTCCGCATGCCTTGCTTATGAAACAAGACACCCACTTGAAAGTGAAACTCATCAAACAGACCCACCGTGACAACATTGGTGAAATCAGAGGTTATGTTGTACATAACCTTTAGAAAAGCTGTCAAGTCCTGCTTCCACAAATCGATTGGCTTACGTTGCATGAGATACTCACCTAGCGACTCCATCCTCTCAACTGAATAAACCAATCTAGTTTGATTACTAAATACTATCCCCCCTCCCTTCACCTACCCCCACCCCATTTTATTACATAACCGTTCTTACTGTACTTGTTAGAAGATTGTACATTAAATGTACATCATGAATTATTAAACAGTAAGCTGTAGTCCTGTCCGGTACATTATTTTTAAAGTCAAATTCAATGCGTACATCGACAGGTCCAGACTTGATTGAATCGTTCTGCTTAGAGCAATCAATCACAAAGATTGGACATTTCGATTTAAAAGTATCCAAGTCCATGATAGGAGAATTGGAAACACCATAGTATGAAGACTGAAATTTGGCGTACATGTCGTAGAATAAGCTCCAGTCACCTCGGACGTTGTCGTATGGATAGTAACTTGAATTGAGGTATAACTTGATATCCATTAAATCACAATGGTCAAACCCTGACATGTTCATTTTTATGTTATTTTTCCTATCAGTTTGAAACGCCAGTATCACATAGCGGGGTTTCTCTATCTGTGATGACGTTATTACAGTCCAATTATGTCTCTTTGTTTGTGGGAGCGTGGGATATTCGTGACACTCCCACGACCTAAAGGGAAGATGAATCGGTGTGTCTTTATTAACGAGTCTCAAAAGCTTTTCTTTGTAACTATCGGAAACAGTCAAGTGTGGTACACGCCAGTATAAATCAGTTATCTCTAGGCTGTGTGATAGTGCATCCTCTGATAACAACGCATCATTGTCGTTTGCTGACCGCAACAGAATCAATTCTTGTTTTATATTTACAATAATTTTCCTGTAATCCTCCATGAAACCAAAGAGCAATCTTAACGGAACGGAGAAAGTGAACTCCTTTGTATTTTCTGATGACCCTGGTCCGAACCAACAAGCATTTTTCATCGCATTCGTTTCATTCTGTCTAAGTGACAGTAAACTTTTCATAGTTGATACAACACCCAAGTTTTTAGTACGGTCCACTGTTATACCGGAAATTTCGTATCTAATATCTTCAAACAAGTACGCCATAGCGTTATTAACCAAAGACACGTCTGCGGCTACACCGCCAACCTTTTTGGCTGTGATTTTACCAGAAATATGCAGAGAACTTTCAAACGGAGCAGTAATGATGTCCTGTTGACTGATTGTAATACGTATTTCATCATTGTTTTTAAATGTTGAAGAGGCGTATGGTTTGTGTGTGTGATACTCACAGCCAGTGATAATATCACTGTATTCGACTCCACCCTCAATTTCTAACATTCTTTACTTTTATTTTAAATCCTAAGGATCTTAAAAGCTTTGTATTGCGTGATGTTAACACCTTGGGTGTTTTAGGTCTAATGACCTGTTTCAACACGGTTGTTTCCCTAAATACTAATCCCATTGCTTCGCCTTAAGTGTAAACGTAACGATATTGTTTCGTTTCTAAAGTTTATCAACTTCCCCTGTTGATCCCTCAGCTCACAAGTAATGTAATTCAAAGCTTGAACACTCACGGGTAAATATATCACGTTATGAGGTGTTTCAATTATTTTGTAGCCAGGTGGCACTGACGGATAAAATTCATGTATTATATGGCTTTCCTGACCGTTCTGGTACGAGCCCCTTACCACGTTACATGTGACTCGAACGACATTTACTGAGTTAATGTTAACCTCATTCTCGGACATGTGAGTTTTATTAGCTTCGTATACAGTTTTATTAAAGCCGAGCAAGGTAGCAAGACTGTTTACCGTTTCAAAGTGAATGGGTTCACTACAGGTAATTTCAACTTTCAAAGTACTATTGTTTGGTTTTAAACTGAATCTTACACCAGCTTTTATGTTACTGTTAATGTAATTTTCTAAATCGCTAATCTCGTAGGAGCCGGTCGGAATTTTTATTACAGTCTCCCCGTAGTGGAATGTATCGTTCACATCTTTTTCTATGTTCGGTATTGAATTGTACGTTGTGAGGTCGATCAAGCCAATCTCCCAATCACCTACCGATAAATCGATTGAAGGGAATATGTCACAACTTAACGTTGAACTCTGTCCGCTAAGGCAAAACATTATCAACGAGGACCTCTAAGCACAAGTGCCCACAGAGTACTGAGTCAAACTCCTGTTGCCTTTCGTTATTATACTTTATATTAACACTGGGGCCCCAATATATGATTAGTTCCATAGGAGGACGTAAGTTACCAAAACTATCATAGTACAACACCTCGTTACCTAACTTTTTATAACAAACCCAATGCGTACCTTCCCCCTGTATACTGTCCAGATTAATAATTGCGCTTTCGTTCAATCTAGGTTTATTCGGAAGTGTGTCCCTCATGTAGACACCTCGAAAGTGTGGAATGTTTAATTTTTTAGCGTAGTTAACGAGTTCGTGGTTTGATAGGGCATGTCCGGGAACGTAGACTAATTTGAAGTTTTTTTTCTTCTTACAAGTGCATTTCTTCTTGTTCTTAGGTGCATTCTTAACACCTCGGCCTACCCAGGGTCTTAGATAAAGCCCTTTTCCACGTCGGTTTCGCTTTACTGTCTTTTTACGTTTAACCACACCGCCACCACCCCTACGTCTACCTCCACCCAACTTTGCCTTCGCCTTCATGGCTGTTGTAACTACCCAAGCTGCGGCTTTCTCTCCAACGGATGAATCAGACGCTTTAAACCTTTGCCAAGCTCTTTCGGCCAAGTCTCTATCGGCTTGTGCTCTCTGCGCAGTGTCTGTATATTTTGAGTAGGCTATATCGTGGATCTTACAAGCTTCGTCCAAACCATTTATCCCCTGATCTCCACGAGCTAACCTCTCCTTTAACTTGGTGCCACCCCCGCAGTACCTGTATCCTAGCAGGTGAAGTTCCACTGGTAGTAGATCTATACCCCTGTTTAAGGCTGTTCCAGCTAAATGTCCAATTCCTTTGAGTGCACTAGATACGAGTCCCTTTCCACAGCGTGACGTTTTCTTCTTCATTAGATGTGTCCCATACGAAGGATGGTTAAGGAATGAAGGGACCTAGCTATATTTCTCTTTATAAATTTATTACCCCTCAGCTTGGTCATCGAAAACTTCAGCCCGGTTTATGTAGTTATCGGCGGTCAGTGTTTCTGTACTCCGCCCTTTAGCGCCATGGATATGGGAAAAAAGTACCTGTCCGAGTTTTCTAAGTTGTCTTTCTGATTTAACGCTGTTTTCATGAATCCGCCCCTCCAGTGCATTAACCGTCTCTTTAAGTGTTGTCAGCACTGTACCTATCGTTGTTGTTTGTTGACTCAATATCTCCAAAATATGTGATTTCGTTTCGGTTAACACTTTTAAGTTTACGGCCTCGTCCATTTCTTTCGCGTCCCTAACAGATTTAATTCCCATGTTATCAAAGTCCCAATCGTCCTTACGTTTCTTTGGACAGTTTTCTAGTAGATACGACTTGGTTACAGCATCTTGATTATCATGCGGGTCGGCTACAGAAACTAAACGTCGCTTTTCAAAACTCCAATAACTACTAGTTTTAACAGGGACGGTAGCATCTACATAACGTTTAGTCGCCGCATGGTTAGGACCTGTAGGGTCCTTCACCCTTGTTATAAGCCTATCTCCTACGTTGACTGTTTTTTGTTGGTACAGTACACATTGTTCACCTATAGTTCTCAAGTTCACAGCATCTCCGAGCTCCTTTGGTGATGCTAGATTTTCTATTCTTTTAATACGCGCAGAATAGCTGTTTCGAAGGTTTGGCATCGTGTTAGCCTCAAAGTATGTTCTCGTAACGGCATCGTTGTCTGCCACAGGCACGCCGACGTTAACCATTCGTTTATTTTCAATATCATAGTTTCCTTCGGGTGTTAGTTTAAAACCTTCGCCTGGTGGTTCTTTGCCACTTACATTACCCTCAGAGGGCAAGACACGACCAAACTTGTCCACAGACATAATCTAACTGATGACAATAAACAGTGTCTGTTTATATATATACCTATAGACATACTCTTTTATACATAGGTCTGTATTTATAAGTATATTTGTCTCTTCCGTTTAATTACAATGATTGCCTGTGTACGTGACGTATCCATAATCACACGTACGTGATAACTCAATAATTCTTTTGTTTACTAACAGACGGACAGATTATAGAGGAAATGCATAAATTGCTGTTTGATATCACTATCTCTAGGGAAATGCATATATTGTTGTTTGATATGCACGTGGAGCTGATTTAGCAAATAACATTAGCCTCCAAGGTCAACTGCTATCACAAATATTGCCAACTGTAAATTCCTCCCTAAATAACTTTCAGAATGTAATGAAACTAAATTATAAACCGATTAATGCTTTGTAACGACTATTAACAGCTCCTGATATGACTTTAGCTTCTTTTAATTCCTCGATTATGTTTTGAATTTCATTTCTATGGTTACCATTTCCAGCCTCTGTTGAATCCATAAGTAGTTTTAACCTGTCCCATAATTCGTTTGGATTGTCCCAATAGGAAATGTCGCGTGATCCAAAGTCTTTTAGCCCTTTACCGTACATTTGTTTGGGAAATAACGTAGATATTATGTTTTTATATTTTATGGACTTTGTCGGTCGGTTAATGTGATTATGAGGAAGATACCCTTTTTTATGTGCGTTTGTTTTTATCAGCATATCTTTATAAGCGTCCAAATCATCTTGTGTGTATAACTTTTCATCGGGTTGCCTTTTAAATAGTAGTTCGTAAAGGCCTTCGGTTCCTCTGTATTGTACATTGGTCAAGTGAATGTTTCCTTCGTTGTCGAATGTAAGCGGTTGATTACCCACCATTAGTTTATCATCGTCTATATGTGGCCCGTATATGTTGTCCATTTTGTTCTTAACACCAGCTTCGTCTTTTAGGAGTTTTAACATGTATTTCTGTGTAATAGGTGCGTTGAATGTCTCTAAGACGTACTGTGAGGCCTCGTGAAACTTTGCGGGGCTTTGTATCAATTGACTGACCGAGGGTGGAGGGGGAGACGATGTTTCAAACACTTGTGTATCTTGAATAAATGACGGTCCTCTAGGTGTTGACATATAGTCTGGCTTAAAGTTATCCTGCTCGTCCACACTGAGTTCCATAGGCTCCTCCTTTGGTTCGTCTTTTATATCCGTTCTGTTTCTAAGTTCAGTTAAAATTGGTTTGTACTGTTTTTCTAATGTCTGTTCGGTATACATGTTACCCAACTTGAAAGCACGATACTTGCGACGGACAGCGTCTTGTAGCTGTATAATTCTTCTCGTAAGAGATTGGTGTTTATTGTTTCGTAGCATGTTTGTAAATTTACAAAGCTCGTCCTAGGTGTGGATCACACAGGGACTTGTCGCGAACTGTTGTTGAACATCAAAGTAGGTCGTATTTATATTACGAGGCTAGAAACTTGTCAAAGCCAACTCTGTATCTCCCCTTATCTAATTCACAGTCCTTACTAATACAGATAAAACTGTACTTGTCTTTCCAAGCTAAAGCGCACATTTCTTTAAACTTTTCAAACGTCATGTCTGTGTTTACATGGTCATTGTACACATGTTTGAGATTTGTTTCGTCCTGTTTGAATAAAATAATCAAGTTCGTATTGTCCCTTACTAGTTGTTTGGGTATTCTGCTGTAGGTTTTCCTATGTAGAAGCAATCAATGTTGTTATGTCGACCCATAGTAAAGTAGTTGCGTATATTATCGTGTTTTTCACACGCAATGTCGTCAAAAATCATGATGGAGTTAATTTTAGCTTCCTTGGGCGGTAAGACTTTAGTATTTTCATCGAATATAAAATATCCAATTTCTTTGGGTAAAACACTTTTTAAGAATTGATACTTGGGTTGATGTAGGGACTGTGAGAAAATGTAAACATTTTCAAACCTTAATCCGTTTGGGTCGAACAACATGTTGAAAACGACATTTGTTTTACCACAATTACTAGGTCCGGCCACTATGCACCTTATAGTGGGTGGTAATAATGGACCGTGTTTAATACCACTACCTGTACGTATAGTGTACATGTCAAAGTTTTCGACAGGTAGCTTTGTGTCCTGTTCAATAACACGCATTGTTGGGTTATGGATGGGAGTGAAAGGGAAATCTCTATTTATAGCAAATCTTTCTTGTTCACCCATGTATTGTGTTTACCATCGTATCCTGCCCATTTAACTAATACTTTGTTTCCTTTTTTTCTAAGGCCTTTTTCAATTAGGTATACGTCGTCCGTTTTGGTTTTTTGTAGCTCTTTTTCGTAGAAGCTTCCTTTAATAGCGTCACCGGTATGGTCTTTGAGGAGGTAGGTTGTGGGAATGGTAGTTTGGACTTTATAAACGTTAAATATCTCGTTAGTCCAGTTGGGTAGGTAACCTTTATCAAATACCTTTTTATACTTACTTATTCTCACCTTGTCACCTACTTTCAAGCGAACCTTTTTATCCACTTTCTTGTACTTTTGTCTGTTTTTATTAATGTTTTTTCTGACTATGTTTTCATTTCTTTTGTTCACATGACTTGGAGCCATACCAATAGTTTTATGTTTTCTTGTGTTGTATTCGTCCAACAGGGAAGGTAGTATTTTGACCCATTGATACTTACCTTGCTCCGTGAACTTTCTCCACATTAATGATTTAAGGCTACGGTTGAACCGCTCTACGATGGACGCCTTCTTATCACTGTAGCTCGAGTAATGGTTTATACCATATTTTTTCATTAGCTTTGTGAATCCTACGTTGTAAAATTCTTTGCCCGCATCTGTTTGTAAGTGTTTCATTTTATTGGACTCTAATATGGGTGTTATGGCTTTAACGATCTCTGGGCCAGTCTTATCTTTTAATGGAACGGCAAAGGCGTATTTGCTAAAACAATTTATTATTGTTAAGATGTACTTGTACCCTTGGTTTGTTTAGAATAAGGTATCATTTCAACCAAGTCAGCTTGGAACAAGTCTTGTATTCCCTTTACTTCTACAGGTCTAGTAGGGAATTTCTTTCTAGCTGGGGCATGTAGCTCCCTTGCTATCTGCTCTCTTACACTCATAGTGGAAGAATGAAGTGTTTCAAGGTAAGTTTAACAATTTATTTGTTTTTTCTTGGTGTATAGAGCCCCAACCTCGCTCTATACGAAGGCAGTCGACCATACAAGTAAAGTTTACTGCCTCCCTGTCAATTGTAAAGCCTTACCTAACGAGCAACACACATTCACTTTTGGATACGGGTTTTCAGGCCCCAGAGCCACATTCGCTTTTGGATACGGGTTTTCAGGCCCCAGAGCCACATTCGCTTTTGGATACGGGTTTTCAGGCCCCAGAGCCGCATTCATACAGTTGCCCGAAAGGTACAGGCACCATTAGTTGAATAAACGGTAGTATTATTTTTTGACACATATGTTTACATCATTTTTTCAGAAGAACATATATTCAAGGAAGATATTCAATATGGTGCATATTTTAGACCTATTAGTTTGATTTGTACTTGTCGATAAATTTTTACGATAATGGTTCCGTTGGAATTGGCGCAATTAGTGATAATGCTTCCGTTGGAATTGGCGCCATTATTGATAAGGCTGAATACGATAACGGTGATGAAGTGTTTAGGAATGTTTACGTTTACAAACTTTTACTTTATGAGATGTTTTTAAAATGTTGATGAAAAAAGAGTTTATTCAAAACTACCTTAACATTACTTACCTGGCGTAGGAGTTACCGTAATCAGGAAGAAGGTTCACCCAGTATGAGGTTTTTACATTGCACTACAGTTGGGTTGGGCCCATCCAATGCTGTAAATTGGGTTTCTACGGACATGTTAGTAACCATGGGTTATTAGAAGAGTTTAACAGAGTTCCGATGTAGTGGAATTGATGTCATATGCAAGTGACACAATAAGAACAGGATGTGGGAAAGGAAGGAGGTAAGGGTTAACGGTTCTGAAAGGACGTTCTGTCTTTTTTAGTTGTTCTTTTATTAGTTGTTATGTTTGAAGTATATATATATTATTGTTTTTCTGTTTCAATGTTACTGTTTGAGTTATGGGTGAGTTTTAGTTTTTTGTTAATGTAATCGTGATCGTGTTCTACAGCTCGTTTTTTGTTGATGATGTGATGTCCGTATGCTACTGTGTCGATGCCGTTTTCTAAAATGTACCGCTTGTCGTCGAATGGGGAAAGTGATAATTTTGAGATGTTCTGGGTGTATATGTTGTGTTTTTCACTTCTAATGTTTAACGCGGATGTTGTTTTTGGGATGTGATGAAAAAGACATTGTTTGTATTGGTCATGTTTTAGTTTTTTTTTATAGCGACTCGGGGGACGCCCTTCGCTACCTTCTTTTCCTCCATATCGTAATTTAAAACGGAATAGCACTTTGCTCTTAAACCAATGATTTCCCTAGCCGGATTAGAATTCATTTCATCTTTGAATTTACCTAACGCTTTTTTATTTGAAATACTGTAGCAGGGGTGGCTAGGTGGGTAGTCTGATGTATCGAAAAGGTGAAGTTCTTTTTTTATGTCAGCGTAAACGTCTGGTGTGTAAATATTGTAAAATAATGAATCGGTATCGGTCATGCAAAGCTTTATATTCTTCCCGTACTTTGCTATTGCCCAATTATAGTGAAAGTTATACATGATGAATTTTGAGATTTCCAATACTGAGAACCCGACATAGATGGGTCTGTTTAAAAAGATTGTTTGTTTTTTCAATGCCAATCCCGCGATGTCTTTATTGTATGCGAAGAATGTTTTGAGTCTGGGACTAGCTGTCCACTTGACCAATTGCTTTTCGTTAGTGACCAATTTAAAATCAATACGCGACCTAACATTTTCCAAGGATTTCCCGTACGTGGCGTTGTTCATCAATTTAAAAACATCTTTTTCGAAATTATTTTTAGCTTCTTTTCTTTTTTCTGTGTTGAAGTTGATGAAAGGTGCAAGCCAGGCGGACTGTTTAAAACTAAGGACTCTATGGATGTTAGTCAGTACAAGTCCCAGTTGTAGGTATAGTTTTAGAGTCCTGTAGTGTACAACGTATTTGGTTTTGTCACATAGAGTAGTTAGTAGTTTTTCGGTCTTGGCGGGTTTATAGTTTAGTTCGTCAAGTAGGTCCTTACAGTATGGGGAAAGCATATCGTCTGTCACTACTTTACGTTCGGGGGCCAGTGGAAAGTCGGAATGTAAGTCATGTAGGTGGTCGGGGTAGTGCAGGTCCACTTCTAAAATGTAACCTGTGTCAGAGTCGTCGGGTACTTTTGTAAAGTCAGTGGCTTGTGGGTCGATCCATTTAAAATCAGACTCTGGGAGTCTATCGGACATACTGGTCCCGTACAAGTTGTTACAATCTAGGTACAAGAGGTAGTTGGTGGGTTTTGATGAGTCGAAGTTGGGTAGGTAAGGGTTGTTGGCCTGGGCGTGCCGGTTAGGTATCATGGAGACACCACCCCGGATCCCAGACTCAACGAAGAGGTGGTGGTCAATGTCTGTAAGTAGTTCTAGTTTTACGTCGGTCATCTTTAGCATGGAATTCCATGCCAGTCCTGGGGCAGAGTAGACGTTACACGGGTCAATGCCGTAGTACGTCATCCTGGTCGTCCTAAAGTTTTCAAAAACGTCTGCAAGTAATAGTACGTCTGTAAGTAGGTAGAGGTCATGGTACTCTTTCAAGGTTGTCATACCAAAGGCAGTCCATACAGCTTGTGCGTGTGTGTAGTCATCGTCGGATATGTGTGTTTGAGTCAAGTCGTTGTAGAACGCCTCCTTGGGAGGAAGTTCAGTATCATTGAATTTAGATTCGTCCGTCATGTAAGAATAGGGAAAGACACCTTTGCGTAGAAGTAGTTCAGTATTGGTCATACACTGCCCTAAAATTTGGAATTTGGAAGCCCCATCGGTAACAAGGTTGGACACGAGTGTGTCCAAAGAAGCGTTTAGGAACTGTAAGGAATCCAAAAATCGTAGTGACCCAAGGGTGACTGAAATGTACCGCTCGCTGGTTGTAGCGATACATGACAGTTTTTTTCTTTGAATTTACCTAACCCTTGGATCAGGTGATGGCAATCGTAACCTCTAAGGTTGTGGAAAAAGACTGGGATATGATCGGGAACTTTGTAATTTAGATTGCATGAATTGTGGGCGGGTCCTAAGAACTCGCCCGTTAGGTGATTGTGATTGGCCACTTTGTCACCGTCTAACGGTTTTTTACAAAGGTGGCAGGTGGTAGCGTTTTGGAAAACAATTTTGTCTTGAGGGGTCATTTTGATAGGGGTATTCTTTTTAATAATTTGTAAGAGTTCCTCAGACTCTACGATCAAACAATTTAGAAGCGTTTCTACAACGTTGGGGCCGCTATAGACTTTTGGTTGCTTTATGGGTTTACCGTCACTATCAATAATTATGTAGCAAAAGCCAGAGGGGACGTGATGGGCAGTGTTTGTCGTGTGTGAAGTAGATGGATCGTTAATTGTAGTGGGGATAGGTACAACAAAGGACTCGAAGTCACAGTAAATAGTGAAGGGGACTTTGTGAGTTAGTGTGTAATTTGTAAAAGACATGTATTTTTCGTCATCGGTCGGTAGTCTAGTTTTTTGTGCTCCGTGAGGTGAGCACAAAGGTAAGTGGTTGGTAAGTGCGTCATTAGTACGAAATCTGTGTAGACAGTAGTCACAGTAGTAATGTGCATTTGCGTGTTTAGTCAAGTGAGATAGCAGTCGGGATAAGTTAGTGATCAGACAGTAGTGAGTGGTCGTGTCAGTAGTCAACAGTAACAAGTTGATGTGGTGAAGTCTGAATTTTTCTTTTGTTATGCGTAAAGGGTGAATTTCGTCGTTTTCAAAGCCGAATACATTTACTGACAAAGCGGGATTTAGTTTTTCAAATTTATCAAGATCTGTAATTTTGACGGGGTAGCTAATCCCAGACATGTTTAATTTATTTTCGAGTTTTTTGAAATAGCTTACGCGTCTATGTCGGTCCGGGTACAATTGAGAAAGAACAGAGTACAGGAAGCATTTATTGTCGTCATTTTTAATATTGATGATTCCTTTAGAGGGGTGAGATATTTTTTTGGGGGTGGGTATGTAAGAAGAAGCGTACAAAGGTTGAAATTTTGCAATGAACAGGTCTAATCGTAAAACATTTTCTATTACCCACCCGCTGCCTTGACTTACCCACTTAGCCACGCTTTCTAAAATTTTGTCTGTAGCCTCGGAATACTGCATGTCTAGAGAATCGGAAGGTAGCGAAGGGCGGGTTTTGCCGTGAAAGAAAGGTGTTGTGATTTCTTCGTTATTTATTGTTTTGGAAAATTGAATTTGGACTGCGATGTACCATTTTACTCCCCCGAGCCTGTTTAGGTGTTTGTTTATTTCGTCCATGATTATGTTTTTATGATCGGAAAGTACGTTAATGAGATCAGGATCGGAAGTGTCGAAGCGGCGGGAAATGGTGACTAGGTTATCATTAATGGCATAGGATTCCATGGTTAGGTTAGGATTGACTTTAGATTGATTAAATGTTGATTATTAAGTTAGCAATGGTATTCAGAATATTGATTATTACTTTGGACACCGTTCTCTGTACGGTATTTCAAGGTATAATAAAGAATAATTACTGATATCGAGTAGGAGCACAGTGAGGGTACGTCTGATCGGCGCGAGCGCAAGAGCAGAAGTGAGAAAGATTGATTGTGTTGGTTGGTTAAATAGGGATGTCCACCAATCAGGGGGCTGCGTTTGGATGCGGAGGGGGCGACCAATCGGGGGGCAAAGCGTTTGGATGCGCATGCGTCACCCGACGTTGCCGCCAGGGGCGCTGCGATCGACGTTGCCGCCAGGGGCGCTGCGGTCGCGTTGCCGCCAGGGGCGCTACGGTCGCGTCGGCGTTGCCGCCAGGGGCGCTGCGGTCGGCGTTGCCGCCAGGGGCGCTGCGGTCGGCGTTGCCGCCAGGGGCGCTGCGGTCGGCGTTGCCGCCAGGGGCGCTACGTTGCCGCTAGGGGCGCTACGATCGCTCTTTGTTATACTGGATATTGGAGAGCCTCTGGTAATAGCTATATCCAAGTTGGAAAAAAGCAAGATATCATATTTCACAGCTGAAGAAGTTTTAATCTTAAAAAGATATCGTGCAGTTGCTTGCAGCATTTAACGAAGCAACTGAAACGATATCAGGAGAGAACTATGCCACATCATCACTGGTAATTCCAATTGTGTATTGCCTGAAACACAACATGGATCAACTTTCAAAAGAGATGAAAACAGAAACTGGCAAACTAGTGCATGCTGTGACAGTGGAGGGGATTACAAAACGACTTGTACCCTATGAAAGAAGGACAACTACACAACTGGCTACAATCCTGGATCCTCACTGGAGGAAAACTCCATTTCTAAACACAGAAAATACTGAATCTGCTCAGAAGGCACTCGAAAATGCAGTCTCACACCATCTTAAAAGGATGGCTGAAATTGATGGGAATGAACAGGTACCAAATACCCACGAACCTGAATCAGAAGAACGGAATGAAAAAGAGCCAGGGAAGCTTTTCTCCCTTTTTTTCTATCCTGGAAAAAAAGAAGGAAGCCGCTAAGACCCAAAGAACAAACACTGCTGACAGTATAATTACAGTTCGGCAATACCTCCAGGTAACCATGCCTCTATTATTATTTGTTTATTTGCTTATTTGCATAGCAACCCAATTGCCATGTTATACAAATTAAATTACAAGTAAAGTATGTTTAATAAACAATAAGCCAAATTTTATGTTCCAATTACTAAGAGTAAGGTTAGTGGTATAAACGGAAAACCCTAATTAGTTTGAAATAAAAATAAACCAGTGCTGACGTATACTTTGTTTTTTATGCTATAAATATACTGCAAAATGTCAGTTCACCAAAGAAGCTAAATTATTACTGTTAAATCTTTGTTTTAGGAACTGGCTATCCTTCACCAAAGAAGGACAAAACAAACGTATTTCACTATTGGAGGGATACTAAGTTCACTACTTTGCAGCAACTTGCAAAAAAATATTTATCCATTCCTGCCACGTCTGTAGCAGCTGAGAGAATATTCTCCAAAGCAGGACAGATAATAAATGAACCGAAGTCGGCTAAACCCAACCAGAGCTGACATGCAAATATTTTTAAAGACAAACATGTGGGTTTTAGATTAAAAGTAAGTGTGGGGGGTTCTTTTGTTACACAACGCATTTGTAGGGCCTAAATCCTTTTTATAATGCTGATTTTTATAACATTAATTACACAAAATACATGTCAATAAACAACGTTATTATTAATAGTTTGTTTAATTCATCCAATTTTCTTAATTTAAGTTTGATTTTTAGGTAGTACTGAAAATCTCGATTGTCTATCGATACTATCGGGACAATCGATTGCAAGAGACAGGCCCCGATTAACCAGTAGGCTAAGTAGGCTACAGCCTAGGGCGCGAGGTCGCCAATGCATTTTGGGGGGCGCTTCGGAATTTAAGATGAAGTGCTTGTTATAACAAAAATATATGATTTCCAGCTTAGACTGACTACAAACTACCAATAGAAAAAAAATATTAAGTGGAAGATGTCATTAATAAATAGCGTCTAGCCTAGCTATAACCATCGAAATGAAATGAATTATCGTAACGTAATGGTAGGAAACTAAAAGGGAAATTTTGTTCCGCGGGACGGGCGCCGCCATGTAGGCTACCATGCGCAGTTTGCAACACTGACGCTCTGAAAGATTGTATAGCAACTAACTGCAGTCACTAGCCTAGTCAGGTCAGTCAGTGTATCTGTATGTCCGCTAAGTCCGCATTGTTTGTTTGTTTTAATAATTATGGTTTGTTGGTATAAATTGGTGTCGTCGCTAGTTAAGTATACACACTTGGAAACTGAGAGAGTAGTATAGTGTTTGTACTATTTGAAACTTCTAACTGGTTTTCCTGTTCCAAAGATTGTAGGCTAGGCTACACTAACACCATGAGTAAAAAGCCAAGTGGTTCTGATTATCGTAAAAGGGCTCGGGAGCGTAATGAACGCGAAAGTGCTCTCGTAAATAAAATTCATAAACTAGAGGCATTTTTTAATAAGCCTAAAACTCTTAGCTCTTCTGAAATAATACCGGTTGCTACTAGAAGTGAACCCATCGTTGAGTGTAGTGAGGAAAACGAAGTAGTGGAGGCGACTCCGACCACCAGTGTCACGGATGAGTCAGACACCATACTGCTAGCACCGGAAACTGCACCTGCCTTCGTCCCCGTACCTTCATCAAGCGAACCTATTGCAGATTTTGGACAGCAATTACAGAATTCATCATCAACAAATATAGAGGTAAAAGATCCACAAAATCTTGATGATCCTGCTTTGTGGGAAGTAAACGAGGAATTGCGCGAATACTTTGCGCTGCACAGTATTAACCAAAATGACGATGGGGATTTTTCCAAATCTATGAGACAATATTCTGGTCAAAACCGGTATTTGAATAAAGCTTGTTTTTTCAAAAAACTTGTAAATGGCGAGGTAGTGAAGAGAACTCACCTTATTTATTCAAAATCGACAGGTTATGTATTTTGTGCTCCTTGCAAGCTTTATGGGGGGAAAACTGCTTTGGCAAACTGTGGTTTTAATGATTGGAAAAATTCTCATAAAATCCAAGAACACGATTAAAGTCTAGAACACAGGGAATGTATGAACAAATATTTAACCCGAATGAATGTATCTAAGAGAATTGATTCAAAGCTGCATGAGCAGCATCAAGTAGAAGTGAAGTACTGGAGAAGTGTTTTGATAAGGGTTGTTGAAGTAGTTAAGTATTTAACTTCTCGAGGGCTTCCATTTCATGGTGAAAATGAAACTTTGGGATCAACCAGTAATGGGAATTTTCTAGGTTGTATCGAGCTTCTCTGCAAGTTTGATCCTTATATGGCTGACCATGTGGCTCGTTTTGGAAATAAAGGCAAGGGAGTGCCCTCATACTTATCTTCTACGATAGTGAACGAGTTTATTGTACTTTTAGCAGACCATGTGAAAAACAAAATCGTGTTAGATATCAAGAATGCTAAGTACTTTTCAATCATTGTCGACTCTACTCCCGATGTTTCCAACGTAGATCATTTGACATTTGTCATTCGTTTTGTAGCATTTGACGGGTCACCTAATGAACGATTCATAACTTTCATCCCAAATAGTGGCCATAAAGGAGAAGACATGGAGGAGGCCGTAATGAATACCCTTGAAAGTTTGAACTTAAATATCAGTGACTGCAGAGGACAAAGCTACGACAACGCAAGTAATATGTCAGGGTGCTACAAAGGGCTACAAAACAGAATTAAAGAGCAAAACCCACTTGCTCACTACATTCCTTGTGCAGCTCATTCTCTACAGCTAGTAGGTTCGGCTGCTGCTGAGAGTAGCGCTATTTCTGTTGAGTATTTTGCCCTTGAACAGCAAATTTACAACTTTTTTCATTCTTCTACACAAAGATGGGATACTCTCTTGTCTCATTATGATAAACACTCTTTGACAGTTAAAAGCCTTTCAAAAACTCGCTGGAGTGCAAGAGCAGACGCCAGTAAAGCTATGCACAAGTGCTATCAACAAATAGTCGCAGCTTTACAAGACATCAGTTCGAACGAAGAAGATAAAAAGGAAGTTCGACTTGAAGCCAAACAGCTGATAGAGAAGCTTCAGTCATTAGAGATAACCATCATGATTTGCTTTTGGAATGAAATACTTACTAAGTTTCAAGATGTCAGTTTACAACTTCAGTATGAAGATGGAGACTTAGATCAGACGGCACTTTTGTACGAGCTGTTAGAGTCTTCTCTGAGTTCATTAAGAAACGAGGAACAACTTTCCATTTTTGAAAGTAAGGCATCGTTAATGTGCAATTCTCAAGAATACAAACAAGATAAAAAAAGGAAAAAGAAACAAAAAATGCCTTTTGGGGAAAGCAAAGAGGGGCACACAGAGTTTGATGGACGAAAATCATTCGTGATAAATTGTTACTTCAAAGCTATTGATACACTCCTAGGACATCTAACAATGAGAAAATCGATTTATATCACACTGCGAGACTCATTCAACTATTTGTGGAATTTGAATCAAACTGATAGCACAATTTTGAAGGAAAAGGCAACCAAGTTAATGAATGAGTATTCAACAGACTTAGACGAATCATTTCCAGATGAGTGTTTGTATTTTCAGAGATTTTTAAAAGACAGCAACACATTCTATGAAGAGGAAAATGTATTGGCAGACAAATTGGCGAAAGAGAAAAAAATGAAACCACCAGGTACTAAAGCCTACAGGCTACTGAAACATTTAAAAACTTTAAAACTTGAGTCTCTTTTTCCTAACGTGGAAGTTGCATTGAGGATCTTCTTAAGCATGGCGGTAACTAATTGCAGCGGAGAAAGGTCCTTTTCTGCTCTTACTCGAGTGAAGAATTTTTTGAGGTCAACTCTACGGCAAGAAAAACTACAGGCACTCGCTCTCTTATTCATTGAAAGTGACTACGTGCAGCTCGTTCCAATTGATGACTTGATTAATGCGTTCGCCTCATCAAAAGCACGGAAAAAAGACTTTAAGTAAGAAATATATAAATCGTCACAAGTAACTAAACTGTTTTGTTAATTGTAATTAAACTTTTTTTTTATCTTCTAGCTCATTGTTAGGTATTGTAATTAAATGATTAATCACAAAGTATTATATCAATAATGTCATTCCTATAATCCTATGTAACATTTTTACTTGAATAAATAAGAGAAAGTTAATAACAGTGTACATTAATTCATTTGAAATCCTTTTCAGTGATTTAAAGTAGAAAAAGTAGAGAAACTCAAACCATACGTATACAATAAATAACTTTATTTATTGGATTTGGATTGTTTGAGTTTTCCTACAATTTAAAATTAACAAATATCTTATAAGAGCTCATCCAGAATGACTGAAAAAGTAATTTAAATACGTAGCTATTCAGTTTGCTCAGTAACATGGAAAACCATTTAAGTACCTATTATCATCCGTTTATACTTACGTGATAAAATGCACATAGTTTTAACACGTTCATAACATATGTATACAAATTCATGTAAACGTCTACTGTAATATAACTGTGATATATTTATGTTTGTCGTAAAAGACCAATGTTAAATAATTAGAAACCATACTTCTTTTTAAAAGATAAAATAATATTACCTAGACAACAATAGACCATCTTACATGATAAAATCAATGTTCAGCATCCTTTGCAAGTTTGCAGTTTATACGTTTAATAATCTTACTGTTTTTTTGTTTTAGAAATATTAACTAACGTAGTTATTTTAACCATTGAATTTGTAGTCAGGAAAATACATTACAATTTGTGTATAGTACAGCGCATTATTAAGACCTTTGAAAAAATATATATTTTATTTCCGAGCTTTTCTTTCTTCCTAAGAGAGTAAATTGGTCTTTTAATTGACGTATGTTGTTTTATATGACAAAATTTTAAATGGCCGCTGCACCTCTAAGCCCTTTTAATTATTGAATCAAAAGAGAGAAGCTCGGTGGTGGGAGAGGGGCGCCAAGCCCAAGATAGCCTACGGGCGCCTAAATCCTTAATCAGGCCCTGGCAAGAGACTATCGACAATCGGTCATCCCTACCCATCACTAATCACAATCAGATTTCCAGGCGTTCTTGATCAGATGAGAGATCTGATCAGGTGGGGGAATGACCCGACCCTTTCCGAATGAACACGACTATTGCCGAAGCGTTTAGCTTCCGACAGACATAGCTAAAACGTAATTGGTCGAAAACAATCGCCTCCAGCCTTTTCAGATGTGAATGCAATGATGCTAATTAGAGATAATATTGTTCTAAACTGAGTTCCAATATATCGTAACAAATTAAAATTATATAGGGGCTGTTATGGTTTAGTTATATATAAATTAAAAGTGAAGGTGTCTTTATTCTTATTCTATTTGTTAGGTTGAGCTTTAAAAAATAGAGGGGAAGGATTCAGAAAAGTAAGTCTAGCAATCAACCGAAAGGTTGATTGCTATCCTTACTTTTCCGAAAAGTTGTTAAAATTAACAAAGTCAAAAAATGTCCCATTTTTCGAGTTTGGTAATTTTAACTGAACTTTTCGGATGTTTGCTAACCTAACTTTTTCTGTGTTCATTGTTTTTAAACCTAACATTTTCTATGTTCATTGTTTTTTAACCTAACTTTTTCTCATATTTTTTTAGTTGTATAGCAGAATTTATATGAAACTACTAGCTAATTCTTATTTTCTATATTTAGTTTGGATGTTTTCCACCAACGGCTCTCATATTTCTAGAGAAAACAGAATTTTAGGTAACACTTTAGGTCTTTAGCTATATTAAACCTATCTTACAGTGTAATAATGTTATTTTAAAACATGATTATATGAAGAAATGGTGTTTTTATGGTGGATGGGTAGTTCTCTAGGAGTTTTGTCTGTAGGATGAGTGGTGGGTGTAGGGTGTGTCCTAAGGAATCGTGTGTGCAGAGGTAGGTGGATTGGTCTATTAAGAGTCATGTGTGTTTAGTGATTGGGTGGAATATCATAGGTTTTTTGTAATGTTCAAGGGAATGGTGTATCAGAGGTGTTGTATGTTGAGTAGGTGGGCGACCAACCAAGAGTCTTATATGTAGAGTGTGTGATTGGTCTTTTGTGTGTTGAGTAGGTGGGTGGTAAGTCTTGTATGTTAAGTAGGTAGAGTCTGCTAATAGTCTTATGTGTTGAGAGGGTAGTTGGTCTGTAAAGATAACTTTGTGTTGGGTAAATCATGAGTCTTACTAATGGATAGGTAGGGTTATGGAGCTTGGTAGGTGTCTTGTACATGTGTGTTGGATAGGTGGAATGACAACTAAAGCCTTATGTAGATTGTCTATTAGGTGGTAAGTCTTGTATGTTAAGTAAATAGTCTGACAAAAGTCTTTTTATGGGGGGGGGGGGGTGATTGGACTATCAAGAGAAATGTGAGATGGGTAGGTAGGTGGTTAATCAAGTTGTATATTTGGTAGGTAGGTCTTCCATGAATGTTGGGTGTAAATCTAAGGTTTTATGTAATGGTTAGTTACGTAGTCTATCTGTGTGTTGAGTAGGTGGGCGGTAAGTCAAGAGTGTTGGATGTTACGTAGGTGGTAGGTGGGTTGTTCATGTTAAGTCATGATTGTATGGTGTGTGGTTGGTCTTGTATGTTAAATGGGTGGTTATAGGTGAAGTCTTGTTTTTTGTTGGTGGACGAGTCGTATGTTTGGAAGGTTGGTTGTTCATGAATGTTAGGATTGTGAGTCAATCGGAGGCTTCATGTAATAGGTAGTTAAGTGATCTATCGAGAGTACTGTGTGTCTTCCATGAATGATGGGTGTCAATCTGAGGTTTTATGTAATGTTCAAGTGAATGATGTATCAGAGGTGTTGTATGTTGAGTTGATGGGCGACCAACCAAGAGTCTTGTATGAAGAGTGTGTGGTTGGTCCTTTGTGTGTTGAGTAGGTAGATGGTCGATGTGGAATGTGTGGTAAGTCTTGTATGTTAAGTGAATAGTCTGACAAAAGTCTTTTTATGGGAGGGTGATTGGACTATCAAGAGAAATGTGTGATGTGTAGGTGGGTGGTCGGTCAAGTTGTATGTTTGGTAGGTAGGTCTACCATGAATGATGTGTGTCAATCTAAGGTTTTATGTTATGTTCAAGTGAATGGTGTGTGTTTGGGTCTCTGAGGGTGGTGTATCTGTTTTGAGTCAATTGGATAATTATGTAAGTAAAACAATTAATTTACATGTGTTACATTAGTTTTGTATGTTGTTTTGAACTCAAACTAAGTTAATAAAGAGTCTATTAGATAATTTTAAAGGTTTTTTTAATGTTTAGAACAAATATCATTGTTATGACACTGAATTTTAATGCTTTTAGGGAATTATAACGTATATTGTACACAAATATCCCTATTTATGGACATTTTAACTAAATTTTAAGGGGTTTGGAGAGTACTATGTTGGTAGTTCTTCCTTGATTTGAAAAATTTTTCAACACATTTTTATGTAAAATGACTCTTTTTCTGAAATTTGTATGTATCTTTGATTTTTTTCTTATTTTTGGATGGAATTTACTCTTTTTATAGAAAGTTTTACCATATCGTACTAAGATCACTTCCTGATTCTCACAGATTTTAGTATTTAACCAGTTTTTTTTCACGGTGAGTATTTAATTCCTCACTACCCTCAAGTAAGCTGAAGGCAAAACTGAAGGGCATTGCCCAATTCCCATGGGACGCGCCCGATAGAGGACTGGTATCCCCCACGGGTATTTTAATGTAATGAGCCCCAACCTCGCTCACTACGGTGGTAGCCAACCAACAAAATGCTACCTCTCAGTATTATTTAGTTATTGTTTTTTTATAATTTTTTGTATTTATTTTTGTATTTTTTGGGTCCCTCTGTAAGTAAAGACATCACTTTACTTAGAGAAGCCTTTCAATGTGACGTACAGACTTACAAAGGGGTTTTTATTTATAAATTTGTTTTTATTATTTTTAATTCTGTTTTTTTACAGTAGGTTTTTGTTTTTTTTTTTCTTTTTTTTTTGTAGGTTACTCTCCCTCACACACGGGACCTACGGATACTGTCCAGCCATAGAGTGTAACATTCAATCATACACGTACCTTACGAGGGCCCGGACTGCGACTCAAGGTCTTACGGAGATTAATCCAGCCCCAAGCTGCAGGACTGATTCAGGTCTTACGCGTTTTACGGCTGCCTTGGAAAACAGTCGGGCTTTTTTTATTGAATTTGGGCCGCCCTCACCTCGATGGTACGGTATTCTATAGAAATTCACACAGAGCTGAAGATATCCGTTAATAAATTGTAGTTATGTAAACTCACAAAAGTGTCAATATTATAACAGAATTTACTTTACAGATTGTTTTTAAAGGTTGACGGTAAAAGAGTTTACTCAAAACTAACTTAACATTACTTACCTGGCGTAGGAGTTACCGTAATCAAGAAGAAGGTTCGCCCAGTACGAGATTTTTACATTGCACTACGGTTGGATTGAGCCCATCCAATGCCGTAAATTGGGTTTCTACGGACATGTTAGTAACCATGGGTTACAATCTCATTCCATCGCTTTTTTTTAGTAGTTGGAAGTATATAATCTTTATATTATTAACAATAAGAACCAAGCTGATATTTCGCCTTTGTGACACAAGCGATAAGATTGATGTGGTGAGCCACATCCTGTAACAGTGTGGTACTGCTCAAAGTATTACTCGTAGACTTTGCATGTACATTGAAACTGCTAAAGGACCCGGTTATTTACAAATATTTACAAATATTACAAATTTACGGATAAGTTATGTATAAATTCTTCATATATACAAAGAAACTGTCCAATATTTTAGAAAGGTTCCGATTTAGTGGGATTGGCGCCATTAGTGCAAGTTGAACAGGATGTGGGAAAGGAAGGAGTGGTGGGGGAAGGGAGTGGCGGTATTCAGTTATGGAGAGGATAGATTGAGGAACGTTGTGTTTATTTTGTAAGGTACGTTTTTACTCAAGTTTTAATTCTTTTAGTTACGTAATCATGGTCATGCTCTAAAGATCGTTTTTTACTAATTAAATGGTGTCCGTATGCTAGTGTATCAATACCGTTTTCCAAAATGTAGCGTTTGGCGTCAAAGGGGGATAGAGATAATTTGGAAATGTGTTGTGTGTAAATGTTATGTTTGTCACTGCGGATATTTAGAGCTGATGTTGTTTTTAACGAATGTTTAAGCAAGCAGTTTTTGTACATTTTATGTTTTAGTTGTTTTTTTATCGCTACTCGGGGGACGCCTTTAGCCACCTTCTTTTCCTCAAGATCTGAATTTAGAATAGAGTAGCATTTCGCTCTCAAGCCAATTATTTCCCTAGCTGGATTTGAATTTAACTCGTCTTTAAATTTTCCTAACACTTTTTTGTTTACATTACTATAACATGGGTGGCTAGGTGGATAGTCGGAGGTATCGAAAAGGTGTAATTCATTTTTCATGTCCGCATAGACATCTGGAGTATATACATTGTAAAATAAAGAATCTGTATCAGTCATGCAAAGTTTTATGTTTTTCCCGTACTTTGCAATTGCCCAGTTGTAATGAAAATTGTACATTATTAATTTCGAAATTTCTAAAACTGTAAATCCAACATAAATGGGTCTGTTTAAGAAGATGGTTTGTTTTTTTAAAGCCAATCCCGCGATATCTTTATTGTAAGCAAAGAAAGTCTTGAGTCTGGGACTAGCTGTCCATTTTACCAATTGTTTCTCGTTATTTACAAGTTTAAAATCAATACGTGACCTAACATTTTCCAATGATTTACCATATGTGGCGTTATTCATTAATTTAAAAAAATCTTTTTCGAAATTGTTTTTAGCTTCTTTTCTTTTTTCTGTGTTAAAGTTAATAAATGGGGCTAACCAGGCAGACTGTTTAAAGCTAAGAACTCTGTGGATTTTAGTCAGTACAAGTCCAAGTTCGAGGTAAAGTTTCAAAGTGCGGTAGTGTACAACGTACTTGGTTTTGTCAGAGAGAGTAGTCAGTAGTTTTTCAGTCTTGGGAGGTTTATAGTCGAGTTCGTCTAGCAAGTCCCTACAGTATGTCGATAGCATGTCGTATGTCACTACTTTTCGTTCGGGGGCCAGTGGAAAGTCAGAGTGTGTCGTGTAAATGGTCAGGGTAGTGTAAGTCAACCTCTAAAATGTAACCTATGTCAGAGTCGTCGGGTACTTTTGTAAAGTCAATGTCTTGAGGGTCGATCCACTTAAAATCAGACTCTGGGAGTCTATCGGACATACTTGTCCCGTACAAATTGTTACAGTCGAGGTACAAGAGATAGTTGGTGGGTTTCGTCTTGTCAAAGTCGGGTAAGTAGGGATTGTTGGCCTGGGCGTACCGGTTAGGTATCATGGAGACACCGCCCCGGATCCCAGACTCAACAAACAAGTGTTGGTCAATGTCTGTGAGTAATTCAAGATGAACGTCTGTCATCTTTAGCATGGAATTCCATGCCAGTCCGGGGGCAGAGTAGACGTTACAGGGGTCAATCCCGTAGTAAGTCATACTTGTCGTCCTAAAATTTTCAAACACATCGGCAAGTAATAACACGTCTGTCAGTAGGTAAAGGTCGTGGTACTGTTTCATTGAAGTCATGTCAAAGGTATTCCACACAGTCTGTGCGTGTACATAGTCTTCGTCGGATATAGGTGTTTTGGTTAATTCGTTGTAAAACGCCTCCTTGGGAGGAAGTTGGGTCTCGTTAAATTTAGTTACGTCTGTCATGTAAGTGTATGGAAATACACCTTTTCGTAAGAGTAAGTCAGTGTTGGTCATACACTGCCCTAAAATTTTGAATTTGGAAGCCCCGTCAGAAACTAAGTTGGACACAAGTGTGTCCAAAGAGGCGTTAAGGAACTGTAAAGAATCCAGGAAACGAAGTGACTCAAGGGTGACTGAAATGTACCGCTCACTAGTTGTAGCGATACATGACAGTTTTTCTTTTTTGAATTTGCCTAGCCCTTGGATCAAGTGGTGGCAGTCATAACCTCTGAGGTTATGGAAAAAGACTGGAATGTGTTTAGGTACTTGGTAGTTTAAGTTGCATGAATTGTGGGCGGGTCCCAAGAACTCACCCGTTAAGTGGTTATGATTAGCTACTTTGTCTCCGTGTAAAGGTTTCTGACAAAGGTGACAGGTGGTAGCATTTTTGAAAATAATTTTGTCTTGCGGAGACATATTAATAGGAATGTTTTTATGAATAATTGGTAAGAGCTCTTTAGACTCTGCAATCAAACAATTTAGAAAAGTATCTACAACGTTGGGGCCGCTATAGACTTTGGGTTGTTTTACTGGTTTGCCATCTCTGTCAATAATTACATAGCAAAAACCAGAGGGGACGTGGTGGGCAGTGTTGGTCGTGTGTGAAGTAGTAGGGTCATTCAGTGCTGTGTCGATTGGAACGAAAAAGGACTCAAAGTCACAGTAAATAGTGAAGGGGACTTTGTGTGTTAGTGTGTAATTTTTAAAGTACATGTATTTTTCGTCGTCAGTAGGAAGTCTAGTCTTTTGTGCACCGTGTGGTGAACACAAAGGTAAGTGGTTAGTAAGTCGTAGTTGGGAAGAAAATCTGTGTAGGCAGTAGTCACAGTAGTGTGTAGCTGGTTTGTGTTTAGTCAAGTGGGTTAAAAGTCGGGACATGTTTGTAATCAGACAGTAGTGGGAGGTGGTGTCAGTAGTCAGTAGTAACAAGTTTACGTGGTGAACTCTAAATTTTTCTTTGGTTATACGTAAAGGATAAATTTCGTTGTTTTCAAAACCAAATACATTGACTGACAAAGTGGGATTTAATTTTTCAAATTTATCTAAATCGGTAATTTTGACAGGATAGCTAATCCCAGACATATTTATATTATGTTCCAAGGATTTATAATAACTTATTCGTCTATTTCGGTCGGGGTACAGATGGGCAAGTACAGAGTACAGGAAACATTTTTGATCGTTGTTCTTAATATTTACAATTCCTTTAGAAGGGTGAGAAATGTTTTTTGGGGTGGGTATGAAAGAAGAGGCGTACAAAGGTTGAAATTTAACAATAAACAGATCGAGTCGTAAAACATTTTCTATTACCCACCCACTACCTTGACTTACCCACTTAGCCACGCTTTCTAAAATTTTGTCTGTAGCCTCGGAATACTGAATATCTAGAGAATCGGAAGGTAACAAAGGACGAGTTTTGCCGTGAAAGAAGGGAGTTGTAGTCATTTCTTCGTTGTTTATTGTTTTGGTGAATTTAATTTGGACCGCAATGTACCATTTGACTCCCCCGAGCCTGTTTAGGTGGTTATTTATTTCGGACGTAATTTTATTTTTATGTTCAGTAAGTACGTTAAGGAGATCGGAACCGGAAGTATCAAATTGACGGGAAATGGTGACTAGGTTATCGTTAATGGCAAAGGATTCCATATTTGGTAATTAAATAAAATTAAATGATATTAATAGTAATTCAAATCGAACTAAAAGCTCAAAAACAAGGATATTCAAACTCTAGTCAATCAAATCAAACGCAAGGAATATTGATACTGTATACGAAACTTACTCTTGGTATATCACTTTCGAAATACCGTACAGAGAACGGTGTCCAAAATATAAATTACAAGAATAAAGTTAAAGTAATTAATATCGAGTAGGAGCAAAGTGAGGATACGTCTGATCAGTACGAGCGCAAGAGCAGAAGTGAGAAAGATTACTTGTGTTGTTCAGTGAAGTAGGGAGAGAAGGGGGAGGGGAGGGGAGGGGAGGGAGGGGGCAACCAATTAGAACGTAGCAATTAGGTCACGCGCCTGTCCAGACTTGAAACTTCGATTACGTCATCCTGTGTAGTACTGTTTTAATAAAATGTTCAGAAGGAATCATATACAATGTTAATTAAGTGTTCGATATTATTAAAAGAGATTGTGCAAATAAAAGACAACATACGTGATGTAAAGCAATGCTTGTGGTAACGGAAGTGGTTTCGATAAGAAAAGTGCGCGAGAACTATTGGACTGCCAGTGAACCGGGCAGAGGCAGTAAGTGAGATACGGTTTGTGAAATTGTAGTGAATTAGTCCTTGAGTGTCGCTATAGTACAAAGTAAGGAATTTTTGAGGAAAGGAAGTGAAGGTGGGTGTACTAGTTTCGTTATGTAGGGGGACTGATAGGTTCTGGATAGGAACGTGGATAGGAAGTGAGGTAAAGGGGGGGGGGAGTCCACAGAATTGATAATGAAAGTGACTGAAAATAAGTAATGTATGAAGCTGGCCTAGGTACCATGTACACGCATGCAAAGGTGGACGAAAATAGGAAATTGTTATAGTACATGATGATAGTTAATGAAAGAAAACATATTATACTAAGATGTGAAGCTTGTGACCGATAATGGAAGCGGATGTGGTAAAGCCCGGCCACCAGTAGACTTTGTAAGTACAGTTAAAGTAATTTAGGTTGGATAGTCCTGTAGGCATGAGGGCTCTAGGGTAAGAGCGCATGTTATATAAGAAAGCTAGGTTAACAGTGTATTTATTAAAAAGTTGAGAAAAATTAAAAAAATTATTAAATAGGTAGGCTAACAGTGTGTGTGAGAAAGATTACTTGTAAAGTAGGGAGGGAGGGAGGCAACCAATCAGAGCGTAGCATTTGGGTCACACGCCTGTCCAGACATGAAAACCAGTCTGACGCTCGGAGTCCTATACCCGAGTTTCGCAGCCGCTGTATGAGTGGTGACGTAACGTGCTTGTCCACCGAGCACAAGTCCTCGCACATGCACGCCAGACCAGCGGCCGACGCGTATATCGTAGGCTAAGAGCGTACGAAGGTAGCCGACAGTCGCCGGAAGTACCCGAAAGCATTTTATATAGTATAAGGTGGGAAAGGCTACCATCTTGGGGAAAAGTGCATTTTATATAGTATAACATTGGAAAGGTTAGGAGTGTATTTTATATAGTATAATGAGGGAATTTGAGGGAAATTTGGGAAGGGGAATTACCACCAGGGACTTCCCTTCCGAAGGCGCCATGTTTCTGAATGGATGTGTTTAGTATTGTTAAGCTTTGCCACCAGGTGCGCATTTGCACGGAGTAAAATCGACATTTGTTATAGTGCATATACGAAATATTGCATTTGTTATAGTGTATATATGAGTAGAGTAACAACGCGCATGCGCGCCCGACCAGCAGCTGATGCGTACGAAGGTAGCCGACGGTAATAATCGAAGTTTAAAAGTGCATTTATTATAGTACATATATAAAAGGTCGCCATCTTTTTACATTTTATATAGTATAACGGGGAAAAGATTAGGAGTGTTTTTTATATAGTATAACAAGGGAAATGCCGCCATCTTGAAAAAAGTGCATTTTATATAGTATGATGTGGGAAATGTGAGGGAAATTTAGGAATTTGAGGGAAATTTAGGGAGGGAATTTTCCCACGGGGGGTTGGTAGGACTGGGTCACGTGACCCGAAGATGTCCGAAGGTGGTCACCATCTTGAATCCGAGAGCCGAAGATGCCCGAGAGTGAGTCTATTACACCCCACTTATGTCTACTGAAGACCATTCGGCTCTTTCATCACCGCATTCTACGGCAATAGGTAATTATGAAAGCAATGACGAAGAAAAGCCAGTTTGCTGGTCAAATGAGCAATGTGTTGAGTTCAAATCCAAACATCCATGGTTGGTTATAAATAAAGAGTTAGGTTGTCTTGTTTGCAGAAACGTAAACACTCTAGGTGTTGAAAAAACTAAGGGCTTAAAATTAAGTGACCCGTGGGTTATGGGAACTGTAAGTGCATACGGAAAGAGTAGGAAAGACCAACAAACCTCTTTAAGGAAAAAAATGTTTGAACACCGTTCATCGTTCATCTCAAGCTCACATTTTGGCAGCTAAAATCCATGAAACTGCTAAGAAAAATCAAATACAAAATTCAGTTGCTACAATGTTATCGGAACAAAAAGCAGTTACTGAACGTATTTTTCGCACTGCTTACAAACAAGCTAAGCTGAATAGGCCATTTTACGAGTTTGAGGCAGAGATTGATTTACAAATAAGTAATGGTTTGGACATGGGCCGAATACTGCATTCAAACGTTGCTTGTGCTAACATAGTGCATCACATTTCTGATGAAATGAAATCAGACTTAACAAGTAGCTTACTAAAGAATGGCTCAAAATTTTCACTGCTTCTGGATGAAGCAACCTCTGTTTCAAACAAAAATGCAATCATTGTTTATTTAAGAACTATGTTAAAAGACATGCAAAACCCCATGACTGTTTTCTTTACCCTTTTTGAGTTAAATGACTCAACAGCATCTGGCATAATGGAGGAACTGTTGAAACAGCTAGAATCTCTAGGTCTTGGCAATGAGTTTATAAAAGACTACCTGATTTCATTGACCTGTGATGGAGCGTCAGTTTTGCTAGGCAAAAAGTCTGGGCTTGGTATTAAGTTAAAAAAAAAATTCCCTAACCTCTTCATATGGCATTGTCTCAATCACCGTCTGGAACTTGCTGTGCACGACTCAGTTGAGGAAGTGGCTGGGATTAACCATTTCAAAATTTTCATAGACAAAATAAGAAATATATTTAGTTGTTCTCCGAAAAATAGCAGAGAGTTAGCTGAAGTTGCCAAGGGTATGGAGGAACAAATATTGAAAATTGGTCGAGTGCTTGACACTCGCTGGGTAGCATCCAGTTTGTTGGCTGTGAGAGCCGTATGGAATGACTTTAAATCATTGTACAATCACTTTTTGGAACATCTAAAGACACTAAACGGGACTCTAAACAGCGTGCAACGTACAAAGGTCTTTACAGTACACTGTCATCGACCTCTTTTGTTCGAAATCTAGCTCTGATGTACGATGCCTTAGAAGAATTAGCTGATTTATCGTTACAGCTTCAAAGGTCTAGTCTAAACCTGATTCAAGCTCATAGTGACATCACCCTCTTGATACAAGTGTTTGAACAACGGGTAGACAACTTAGGGAGGCATTCCTTGGAAGCTGAAATCGCTTTAAATTGCATGAAGTTTAAGGAGGTAAATCTTTGCGAGAGAGCAAAGATCCCAGTGATTCCATTCAAACAATTCTACAGAAGTTTAGCAAATAACTTAACAAGCAGGTTGTGTTCCCCATCAAACTCATCCGAAAACTACAACGTGGTCATGCAGATATCAAAGTAGTACATCCCAAGTACTGGCCAAAAGACGTTTCCATCACATATGGAGAAGATGAGATTCAGCGAATCTGTGAAAGATTCAAAATCTGTGATTCCCAAGACATAATAAGAGACTTTAGACGATATAATCAAGGACTAAAACCAGTGTTAAGCGGGGAGAAACCGTCCATTCTTGAGGAACCTCCCATGTTCAGAAAGCTACTTTCTGTAATAAACAGCATTGCAGTGACTAGTGCCGAGTGTGAACGAGGGTTCTCAGCAATGAACTTAATTATGACGCCCCTTCGATCTTCCCTTTACATAAGCACGGTCTGTGATCTTCTGCGCCTCCTGGGACCTCCTGTGCGAAGATACAAACCTGAACGTCACGTCAGGTCTTGGCTGGCAAGAGGACACCACTCTGCTCTCGACACAAATTCGAAATGTCGAAGTGAGAAAACTTACAATGAAGACAGTATTGTGCTGTGGGAAATATTTTCTTAAACTGTTACTTCTAAAAACAAACTACTTTTACTACTTCCATTTTCTGTCTTGAGTTTTGACAGTTTTGTATCAATACACAAGTTTTGTAATAATATTGTAGACACAAATAAAAATAGTACAGTTTATCTTTGAAGTTAGTTTTCATTCTCATTTCTTTCCCTTCTTAAGGTTCTGGCAATTTAAAGTATTACCCTTTACCATTTAATTTGATCAAATCTGTATTTTTTTCACGTTAAACTTAATTGAAAATTAAAATAATTTAAAATAATTGAAAACAGACTTATAACTGGGGTTTTAAGGCTAAATTTAGAAAATTTTTCCGGGGGTGGACCCCCGGACCCCCCTTCTCCAGGGGGGTATTCCATACCCTGGTAGTCGGGCCAGCCAGAGTTCCGGCACCTGAAAATTTACAAATTAAGCACTGCTCAAGTCCTTCAATAGGTGTAGTAGCATTAGAAATACCAATACGAAATCAACCTGCCACCTCATCATGTGATCCTGGTCCTCCTTTATCAACCATACCAATTTACAGCCTTTCAAATACTCAAACAAGACTAACATCATTCATTAATAAACCCTTACCACAATCGCGCAGTAAACCTTTAGACAATCAGTTGGTCAGAGTAATAACAAAGGAATATCAGCCCCTGTCTTTAGTAGATGACAAAGAGTTCAAAACTTTTATCAATCTGCTTAATCCTGGATATACCTTGCCAAGTTGTAAAACTCTTTCTACAAATCTAATACCGCAGCACTATAAAAGAGTTTCAGACATGGTCCAGTCTGAAATCGCACAAGCTACAGGTGTTTCATTAACAATCGATGGTTGGAAATGTGTTGCAAACGAAAACTACATTGCAATTACCGCACACTACATAAATGAATTGGGAGACCTTAAAAGTAACCTTTTAGAGTGCATTGAAAACAGTAAGAGTCACACTGCCTCAAATTTATCTGACGAATTAAAAAATTGTGTTGCTAAATGGGGTATCAGTGATAAAATTGTAGCTGTTGTTAGTGACAACACAGCCAATATGAAAGCAGCTATTACATTGTGTGGATGGCACAACATACCTTGCTTTGCGCATACAGTTAATCTAACTGTACAAAGTGGCGTCGAACAAATTTCAGAAATAAAAACGAAAGCAAAGTCTACAGTAGAGTACTTTAAAAAGAGTGCACAAGCTTACAACAAATTTCATAACATGCAAAAACAAATGAATTGCAAAGAGCTCAGGCTTAAGCAAGAATTGCCAATTAGATGGAATTCTAGTCTATATGTTTGAAAGACTTTTAGAGGTAAGAGAACCCCTAATTTCAACATTGGCTTTAACCAATCCCCAATTAAATACTATAACAGAGGCTGAATGGAACGTCATTAGCGAAGCATGTGAAGTTTTAAAATTCTTCGAAGAAATAACAGTGGAGATAAGCAGCCAAAAAAGTGTCACCATATCTAAGGTTATTTTTTTGAGCAAATCAATGCTCAAGCACGTTCAAGATATGAAACGTATCACAGAGTCCTGAAATCTATCAGATGTGTGAGAAGATAATTGAAGAGATAAATAAGCGTTTCAAAGATGTAGATACCGACGCATTAATGCGGGAGAGCACTATATTGGACACAAGATTAAAAAAGTATGACTTCAAAAATGATGATTTTTATAATCGTGCATATAGAAAAGTATCCCAACAAGCTTCAGGTATTTTAATTACCCCACTAAATCCCGTTCAAGAAGAAATTGACGATGAGTCAGTTGCCAAAACATCAAAAGCTTGGGGAGAGTTCGACAACACTGTAAAACACGTTTTGGCTAACGATAATCCTGCAGCAGCATCTATAATAGAGACGGACAAATATATAAATGAAAATCTACTTCCCAGAACGCAGAATCCCCTAAAATGGTGGGAAGAGAAGCGGTTAGTCTATCCAAGGCTTTATCAGCTGATGAAACGTCGTTTTTGTATACCGGCCTCATCCACACCTTGCGAACGCATATTTTCCAAGACTGGACAAATATTAACAGATCGTCGCAATAGGCTTAAATCTAAACTAATGTCACAGATAATTTTTTTACATGTTAATATGTAACCTTTAATTCATAATTCTTTTTATTTGACTTATTTGAATTAGGTTATAGAACATTTATCGTCGTGTAAAAGACATAACGACGTATCTGAAAAATTAGGCATTTTGAGTTATCAACGCCTTCATATCAAACTTGACGAGCTCTAACCACGAGTCCTTTCGGCGTATCTGTATCTACAACCATTACAAAGATATCAACTTTTATGAAGGTGGCGTAACTGAAATATTTTGACTGTATAAAACAACATAACGGCGTATCTTAACTTACGTCGTTATGTTTTGTGATATTTTTTTCAATTTAGCCCATTTCTACAAAACATAACGACGTAAGTGAAGATACGCCACTATGTCTCAACGGTTACAGGTGATTTTACAAGTTATAATATTAGGCGTATTACACTTTATGAACTGTAAAAAATAAAATAACTCATTTATACCTTTTTTAAAGTGGTGTTTTATTTCTAACAAACCTTTGCACCCCAAAGTTGATTTTTAAAAACAATAAAATATTATCAATAGTAATGTTTATGGTTTGTTTTAGGTTTGATGTGATTTGCTGAAACATAAATTAGAAATGGACTTTACAAGTGATGATGAACAGCCTTTGGCTTCTTTGAAAATGTGTAAAAACTCAGATAAATCTATGAACTCTGCAGAAATTGAAAGTGACTTTGATGATTCTTTTTTGGACCCTGATTATTTTCCTTCTTGTGAAGTTGGAAAGTGCAAAAAATATTTATTTTCCATTTGTGAAGAATGTAATATGCCAATTTGTGAAGATCATTCTAAGTATAGCTGCTCTAGTGGCCATGAGAAAGACATTTTAGAAATAGGAAAAACTATATCCACTATAAACATAAGAAACCAGGAAAATACATGTGAGATTGGTGAATGCAAAGGTGAAGTTTTTGCTGCTTGTCCTCTTTGCTTTCGCTATCTATGTTTCAACCATTTAGACAACAGTCAATGTGTGAATGATCATGAATTTGATCAAGACATAAACCTAACCGCTACTACAGAGGGACTCAATAGTAAGGTTAAGAAAGGGAAGAAACGTCTCAAGAATTTTGAAGAAAAAGAGAACAAGACCAGCACTGTTATTGATAACGAATTAGTTCCTGAGGATTTTTTGGTAGAAGGTAACCAGAGGGAAGATGGAACTCTCAATCCCGAAACTCTAAAAAAAAAGAAAAATTAACAAAAGAAAAATTGCCAAAGAGCAAAGAAACAAAGGAGAAGAATATGTCAGCTATGCAACAAAAAAATTAGTGTCAGCTAGAAAACGTTTGGGAGAAGCATGCAATGGTGAAATTTGTAAAAAGTTTGCCCACCAGTGTTTTGAATTTACAGAAATTGAAAGGAAAAATATTTTAGATGATTACTATTCAACACTTAATCTACAAGTTAAAAGGGAGTACATTGCTAGATATGTGAAAAAAACTGAAACCAAACGAAAGACTAGTTTAAAAGAATCATCCAGGAGGAAATATACTCTAAATTACTATTTACCAAAAGGGAACGATGAAAAGTCGGTTTGTAAAAAGATGTTTTTAAATACATTAGCAATTACCGAAAGGAATGTCCGTACTGCGTTGGAAAAAAAGAAAGACACTGGGGTATTAGAAGAAGAAAAGAGAGGTGGCCGTTCAGAGAAATTAAAAGATAAAGATTTGAAGGTTCGTGAAGCAATCTTAGCTCACATAAACAGATTTTCTAAGATGGAGTCACATTATTGCCGAGCTTCATCAACGAAAGAATACCTGCATCCTGATCTGACGCTAAATAAGATGCATTCTATGTTCCTTGAAGAGCACAAACCGAAAGGAATAACTTGCAGTCGAACAACCTACAGTGATGTTTTCAATCAACTGAACCTTGGGTTTTTTCACTTGAAAAAAGACCAATGCAGCTTATGTGTTGTTTATAGAAGTGGGGATATCAAAAAGAAAGAAGAATTGGAAGATCGATATCAGAAGCATATTAAAGAGAAGAATGCTGTAAGAAGTTTTAAAAATGAGGCAAAGTTATTCTCAGACAGCAAAACTGTCAGTGCATCATTTGATTTACAGCAGGTTATTCTGCTACCAGTGTCAAACGAAAGTCAACTCTTCTACCATAGACGACTTGCCAACTTTAACTTAACTATATACAATCTATCTTCAACTGAGTGCAACTGCTACCTCTGGCATGAGGGCTTAAGCCGTCGTGGTGCATCAGAAATTTCAACTTGCTTATACTTATACTTATTGGAACTAGACAAAAAAGAAGTAGAGGAAGTTTTTTTATTCTCCGATGGCTGCAGTGGCCAAAACAAAAACTCAGGAATAGCAACTATGCTTTTGCATTTTGTTTCTATCTCAAAACATGTTGCTAAAGTATTTTTGAACTTCTTTGAGCCCTACCATGGCCAGAATGAAGGGGATTCTGTCCACAGTGCAGTTAACACTGCTTTGAAAGCTGCTGGCAACATCTATGTTCCATCACAGATTGCGTCGATCATTCGTCTCGCTCGTATGAAAAAACCTTACAATGTTCATTGCCTTGAATCCAATGACTTTTTAGATTTTATGGGGAAAGCCAAACAACTCAGAGTTCTAAAAGTGAGGTAGGATGATGATGGAAACAGCGTTAACTGGCCAAGTATGGTTGAGTACATGGTACTTAAAAAAGAACCGGAAAAAATATTTTTCAAAACCAGCCATCTCTCCGACTTGTACAAGAGTATCACTCTTCCACGGACAGCAGCTGACAACCCAAAGACAAAGCCAAAACGTCTAAACTCCTTACCAAAGAAGAAAGCTGTGTTATCCAAGGAGAAGTTTGAGGACTTAATATCTCTATGTTCTGGACCCACACCAATCGTCAGAAGTGCAGAGCATGTAACTTTTTATAAAAGTTTGCCGCACAACTGAAGAAAGGGACCAAAGACAACCTCATGTTCTTGACTGCGATCATTCAGATCTCACGATGTAGTTTTAGTTTAAACTTTATACATTGTAGTAATTTACTACTGTAGTATTATGAATTTTCAAAGACAATCCTCCGATCTTGACTGTGATCATAACGATCTCACGATGTAGTTTTAGTAAAAACTTTATACACATGTACTTTCCTTTAACATTATTATTATTACTTTTCTATATTTATCTATGACACTACAATATTATAGCCTATAGGAGATTTTTATGACAGTTTTATGTTTTATACATTTAGTATACATATAATATTGTTAATGTTAACGCTTTAACAATCGTAAAATAGTTTTTTTTCTGTAGAGGTTTTTAGTTAATATCTAATTACTTAGAGTATATCGCACCCTTGCAAGAAAAGTGACACAAGTCAAAAATTTTCAATATTCTGTTTTTCGTATCAATCAGTTCAAAACATTGTGTTCTTTTATGTGTAAAAGTGTCACAACTCAAATTTCAATAATTTCCGCTAGGTAGCACTAGTGTCAGTTTTCTTCTACACAAACTTGTCGCCATTTTGTGGTCTAAACTGACACTTCTCAGTAGTGACTGAACTGTTGCAGAGTGAGGTTATGTTTGTTTTGTGGAAAAGTGTCACTTTTAGACTTGTGCCAGTTTAGTGCATAAATAATAGTTTTAAATAAGTGGAATAACGACACATATGTGAGTTATGTCATTTTTCTTCATAAAGAGGCTCCTAAAGTAGACGTTTAGGTATTGGACTTGGTGGCCAGTTTTGAGTTGTGACGTTGTTCTGCATAATGTTTTTAAAAGTGTTGATGAATGACACTGAATGACGTATTACATTTTTTGAGATGTGACGGTTAACTTGTTTGATGACTGAATATTATCACGTGCTGTATTTTTATTAGCCTATTTACGTTTGTTCCTGTACATATTCATAATCAACATGAATGTAAATAAAAGAACTGAATTGATGATGAAATTAGCCAAAAATAAAGTGGATAACACCACTGAACATATTGATGAAAACAACGGTACCCGTTCACACACTGGTGTTAATTTATCCAAGCCGAACACTGAGACATGGACCATAGTTTCTAGTAATGAGCCAAGGAATGAAACTTCCTTACGACAATCTATTGAAAAACCTAACGGCTCTACAAACATCATAGAAAATTTAAACGAAGAGGGACAGTTATCTGTTGAGTCTGGTGTCCCACAGCCTTCAACATCAAACGTCCAATTGTCTGACAAATTATCAACAAACTGTGCTATAGTTGCAGACAGTTTCGATGCTGATAATCCCGTTCCCGATGACCCCTTGTGGTGTGGTGGAGAACCTAATTCCATTACAAGTGATGACAAAAGTATTTCTGAAAATGATGATGACTCAGATCGTGATCCGTGGTACGACCCTGAAGATGATGGGCGAAAAAAAACATTAAAACTAAGTAAAAGACGTAAAGTAGGAAATATTGAACAGATGGTAACATTAATGGAAACAAGTAGTGAAGATAGCGAACCAGAAGAAGAAAATGAAAGTATAAATATAGATTTCTTGAATAGTCCTCCTGCGAAGAAGAAAAGAGGAAGAAAAAGATCATTAAACAAGGAAGAATGGATAAAAAACAAAACTAAAAAACTAAAAAACACTGGCCAGTCTTACATGTCTTGTTCAAAATCTAAAAAAGAGTTTCCAGAAAAGGCATTAAAACCTCCTTGTAATTTTAACTGCAGACTGAAGTGTTCTACTGTAATAAGTCAGGAAGAAAGGCAAGAAATCTTGAATAAATTTTGGAAGCTTGGAGATTTAGGTAGGCAAAGAGACTTTATTGCTCATCACATGCAAATAGTCAATCCTGAATATAGATATGTTAAACAGGGCAGCACAAGACGCCTTAATAATGCATTTTATTTTGATGTCAATAGCAAACGCATCCGTGTATGCAAAACATTTTTCAAAAATACTTTAGACATTACTGATCGGCCTATAAGAACAATCTTAGAAAAAAAAGGAAAAGAAGGGTTTGTTACAGAAGATATGCGAGGGAAACATAAAAACCACAAAAAAATTGATGACGCTATAAAAGAAGACATAAGAAGACACATTGAATCAATACCAAAAATTGAAAGTCATTACATTCGCAAAAACAGTACCCGTGACTATATTGAGGGAGGTAAAACTATTGCCGACCTTCATAGAGACTATGTTCAACTGTGTAAATCACCTGAAGATGGGAATGAAAGGCCTTATGGTAACTATATTATGTTCCATAAAATCTTTACAGAAGAGTATAACATATCTTTGTTTACACCAAGAAAAGACCAGTGTGAACTATGTCACTCATACCAAACTGCAGAGGGGGATGCAAAAGAAGAACTAAAATTATCCTATGAAACTCATATTATTGAAAAAGATTTGTCTCGCTTAAAAAAAGAATCGGACAAGAATAAAGTTAGCCTAACGACTATAGTTGCTTGTTACGACTTACAGGCTGTGCTTCCGTGTCCTAAAGGGGAGGTGTCATCGATGTATTACAAATCTAAACTTAGTGTATACAACCTAACAGTTTGTGAACTAAAGAATGATTCAACCTATTGTTATGTTTGGCACGAAGGTGAGGGTGGCCGTGGCTCAAGTGAAATATCAAGCTGTATTTTGGATTTCATTCAGAAGAAATGCCAAAACCATGTCGATAACATTGAATTCATTTTTTATAGTGACAACTGTGGGGGTCAACAAAAAAATAAATATTTATTTTCAATGTACCTCTATGCCATAGAAAACTTCACAATCAAGAATATTACTCACAACTTTTTAATCAGAGGGCACAGCCAGAATGAAGGCGATAGCGTCCATTCGACAATTGAAAAACAAATCAGAAGATCGCTAAAATCAGGCCCCATTTACCATCCTGGTCACTATATTTCACTGATAAGGACAGCTAAAAAAAATGGTAATCCCTATAATGTCATCGAACAATGCCATTCAGATTTCTACGATTTCAAAGATTTGTGGGAAAAGATCGGATGCAATTCTACTTATGTTTCTGAAAGTAACAAATTAGCTATGACAGATATAAAGATTGTGAGAGTGGAGAAAACAAAACCTCTTCATTTACAGTGCAAAACAAGCTTTGCTGAAGAAGAAACGTATCAAAGTGTTCCTATCCAAGATAAATTTGGGAAAGAAGAGGAAGAAGGAGGAAGTAGAAAGAGAAGATCTGCAAGAAATGAGGCAGAAAAACAACTGTTGCCAACCTGCAATGGAGTGTCTTTGAAGCAATTGTATAAAAAAAGACTATCAATACCCGAGAAAAAGAAAAAAGACTTGCAGTACTTAGTCAAGAACAAAATCATTCCAGGTTCTTATGCTTTGTTTTATGACTCTCTTTGATAAGCGATATGTGAACGTAAAGTCGTCCTTTTTTACTTTTATAAACTTAATGTTTTAGTTCGTCACAGTTTGTATTTAATAAACATTTTCATTTAGCCTACAGGATTTTTTAATTACTTTATTCTCACCCAAATCCAAATAGAGTACTTTGTAATTAGGATGACCACACTACTTTAGAGGTGCCTAACCTAACCTAACACGATTAGGTTTGGTTAGGTTAGGCTAGGTACCTGTAAAGTGAGGTGTGGTCGTCCTGATAAAAATGTACCCCAAATCTTTTTCATTCAAAACCACCTAACCTAGCCTAGGTTTGGTTAAATGACGTTATATTAGACATATAATTCAAGTACTAACTCAAAAATAAAATAAAATAAAAATTAAAATTTTGTGGAAAAGTGACACAAGTCAAACTAAAATAAAATTTATATGGATATGTAATACATAGAACAAATAACAAAGTATTACTTTACTCGAAATAAAAGTTATTTGTACATACATTTAATAAAAAAGTATCATTAAATAATCATTGCTAAAGACTAGTAATGGCTAACCAGTAAAGAAACAGTTGTTTTCATTTGCCTCTAGTGTAAAATTACTCACTTCCGACTTGTGTCACTTTTCTTGCAAGGGTGCGAATGTTTTTTATATCTGAAATAATAGTTAATTATTTTATTACCTTTCACTTTTATTACATCATTTTTACAAATTATGTTACTGTATCTATAAGTAATTACTCACAAAATCAAGGTTTATCTTTAAATTTTTATTTTTGAACTGCCGCCGTATTTTTTTTATTAAATTCAGTGTTTTTTGGTTTTTATTAAAAGCTCATTTTATAAAATGTGTTTTTTATTTTACTATATATCTCTTGAATATTTTATACTGTTAAAACTAAAGCCTCACAGGGATAATTTTACTTAATATAAAAGAAAAACTAATTATTAATTAAATATTACGGTGACGTAACTTACAATTTTTGTGTTGTGATGCCAGGACATAATGACGTATCCACTTTAAAAGAGGGTGGGGGGAAACCGGAAGTAGCTACAGTTAATTCAATTATAACATCTTTAAGGACAACTCTCTGGCAATGTATATCTAAATATTCATTGACACACAAATCGTACTTTTAATGTTATGATGCTAAACTTAAACATGAAAACCTTTAAACTGCTCTCCTGAAAAACTGCAAAAATGCAGATACGTCGTTATGACTTTTATACAACGTTATGTTCCTATTATAGTTCATAAGGTATAGTTGAAATTCTTTTACTTTCCAACATTATCCTACTAATTATTGTATTCTAATAATTTTTTTACTTTAGTGCAATATTTATACGTATTTTAGTTCCTTTGTTACTAAACCAAATATTTGTTGTATCCCTTGATGATTTTCTTATATTTTTATTCAATACAAATAACATGTTATATAAACGGAATTGTGTTTATAGAAAATGTATGTTCATGATTGTTATGTTTTAGTCCATACCCTAGTTGGAGAAATTACTTTCCACCATTATTCTACAAATCATTTTCCTCTCACATTTTTTACTTAATTAATTGCAATATATTTACATGTTATTGGTTCCTTTGTTATCAAACCAAATATGTTGTTCCATACCAAACTTATGTTATTTTTTCTTATATACTTATATAATTAAAATAAAATAATTATATGTTGAAAAATTTGCGGTTTTTATTTCTATTTACTATTTATCGCCCATCTCTAGTCTATACCCACACACTTGACGTTCTGAACAGCTCTGCTCCGCAAACCGACGCATGTGCATTAGTTCGAATGTCAGCTGTCTGCTGTTTTAACGACTCATCTACTGCACTAGTGTAAACGTTATGAGATGAAATGAATGAAATGAAATACTTTATTGTCCGTAACATGTTACAATACATGCATAAACATTGTCAAAATTGTTTCTCTATGTATAATCATAAAATGGATACAAAGTTTGTGAAAAGCACTAGTCTTACAATTTTTATTAATTAGCCTATTTACTAACACATATATTAAGTTAGTAATTACCTATACATAAAAAATACAGTATTATATAAATAAAGATAAAATATATACAAAGGTTGTGCAAAAACACAAGACTTACAATTTTATGAATTAGCCTATTTACTAAAGTACACATATATTAAGTTAATAATTACCTATACATAACAAATACAGTATTATATAAATAAAGATAAAATGTATACAAAGGTTGTGCAAAAGCACAAAACATACACCTGTATTAAGTTATGGATTACCTATTCATAACACACACAGTTTTCTAAACAAGACAAAATAAATAAAAACGTTGTGCAAAAGCACAAAACATACACCTATATTAAGTTATGGATTACCTATTCATAACAAACACAGTTTTCTAAACAAAACAAAATAAATAAAAACGTTGTGCAAAAGCACAAAACGTACACCTATATTAACCTTCTAGTCGTGACCCTGGGTCCTCAGGACCCCGACAGTTTTTGTTTAGTTACAAAATCCGCCGCAGCGCACGCTACAGCTTTCTGCCGCCAATGTAAATTCCCGCCAGTACGAGGTTGACCTTGGAGCGGAGTGGTTGTGCTGTGTCATTTGTTGTTTTCGTGAAATAACGCAACTGGGTCCCTAGGACCCAAGGGTCACGACTAACGTAACTTTTTTATGTTTTGTTAATTTACGTATTTTTAGAATAGTGGTTGAATTCAAGCAGTCAAAATGAATGTTAAGGACAGCAATTTTGAAGAATGTACAAACCGACTCCTAGATGAAGATTTGAGTGATGAAAGTGCTGCTGAGGATGAGTTTGAAGTGCAGGACGAGAATACTGACTCTGAGCAAGACGATGGTGAAATTAGTAATAACAGGGAAACCAATAATGATGTTATAATAGAGGCACAAGGGACAGATGATGATGCAGTAGATATTGCGGAAAATGATCACAGTAGCAGTGAAGAGAATGAAGACATACAGCCTCAATACTACTACGGCAAGCCACAAGGAAAGAATAGATATCGATTCAAGTGGTCGTCAAAAGAGCCAACTAGGCGAGGTAGGCCTTTAGCACATAACTTGATACTACCTCAACTCAGGGGTAACGTAAAAGCTCTGGGTGTTGAAGCTACTCCTTGCGATATATGGATGACTATTTTTACTCCTGAAATAATGAATCAAATCCTTGAGCATACAAATGCTAAGCTTCTAGAGATTAGACCTAAATATACCGACCAAAACAGACCAGAATTAAGAAATGTTGAGTTTCCTGAAATGCGAGCACTTATTGGCCTTTTGTACTACGGTGCAGTTTTCAAGTCAAATACAGAGGACCTGCGTAGTGTATATGCAACAGACGGAACCGGCCGAGAGATTTTTAGGTTTGTAATGTCTCACAAGCGCCTAGAAATACTTTTGTACTGTCTTAGGTTTGATGAGAAAGCAACAAGACGTGAGAGAAAACAGTCTGACCCTGCCGCGCCTATTTCCAAGTTGTTTGATGAAGTAGTCGCAAACTTTAAAAGTAATTTTAACTTAGGGGCCTACACATGTGTTGATGAGATGTTGTGTAAATTCAGAGGGAGATGTAAATTTCGTGTTTACATGCCACAAAAACCTGCGAAATATGGGTTGAAACTAATGATTTTGACTGACGCACGGAACTCTTACTGTTACAACGCCTACATATATACAGGCAAAGGATCAGATGGTAAAGGTTTAGCTGATGAGTATACGAGTTGCAGCATTCCAACTAAGGCAGTAGTGAGATTGACTGAATGCATTTTCCACACAAACCGAAATGTCACAGCCGACAATTGGTTTTCTTCTATCCCTTTGTCAGTTTTGTTGCGGAAAAAGGGCCTTACCTATTTGGGAACACTGAAAAAAAATAAACCGGAAATTCCAGCATCCTTTCAACCAAATGCCACTAAAGAAGTTGGTTCTGCTACATTTGGTTTCACAAAAGACTTGACATTGGTCTCGTTTGTGCCTAAAGAGAAGAAGGCTGTTCTGTTGGTGTCATCTATGCACCACGACAAAAGCTTTGATGATCAATCACAAAAACCAACTATTGTTGCAGATTATAACATGAGTAAAGGTGGAGTTGACAGTTTGGATAAAATGTGTGCTACTTATTCAACAGCAAGAAAGACGCACCGGTGGCCAATGCGTTTGTTCTACGCCCTACTAGATATCACTGGCGTAAACTCACATGTGATCTACCAGTCTTTTAGGGACAATCAAGCATTTTATAATAGAAGTGACTTCATGAAAAGTCTTGCCAAAGATCTTGTGACTCCCCACATGCAAAACCGTCTTGCAATCGCATCTCTACAGACCGAACTAAAGTTGGGGATCTGCCGCATCATTGGCGTACAAATGCCAGGGAACGAAGCATCAGCCCAAGTTCAATCCATAGAAAAGTCTAAAAGGAAGAGGTGTTTCACATGTCCAGCAAAAAAAGACAGAAAAACCACCATTGAGTGTTACCAGTGTAAAAATCCTATCTGTAATGAGTGCGCCAAGAAGATTTGCAAACATTGTGCAACATGAACTTGAAGGTAGAGTAAACCTCCAACCCTAAGAGTAAACTATGACCAAATATTTTTTTTAAATATTCCTGGTAGTGTTTTACAAACTATTGACAGTATTATTCGTTAATTTTATGGTTTTTATAATATATATTAGTTTAAAACTGAATGGTTGTTTTTTAACTACTACAAATGCAGGTTTCCTTACAATGTATTTTTGATATCATAATATAAATTTGATTTTGTTCCACACGTGTTTTTTTTATTTATTAGTATCCCCTAGACATGTATAAATCAAAATACAACAATCTACTTGATATAATATATTTATTTTTAATTCAGAAAAAGTGGGTCCTCAGGACCCAGGCTCACGACTAATGCCAGACAAAATTAGGGTCACGACTAGAAGGTTAAGTTATGGATTACCTATTCATAATAAACACAGTTTTCTAAACAAGACAAAATAAATAAAAATGTTGTACAAAAGCACAAAACATACCCATTCACATTTACGTTAATGATTGCGTATTCACAACAAACAGTTTTCCTTAACAAAGAAATATATATATATATATATATATAATGGTTGTGCAAAAGCACAAATCATAAAATTTTATGAATTGCCCTATTTAATGATACACAAACATATAAATAACAAACACAGTTTTCTCTAAATGCTGACAAAATACTTAAATAAAAAATAAATAAATAAGCTAACGAATAGTTCAAGTAACCTAATTTAAGACATCTAATGAGTAAGGACAAAGGTTAATTAGCCATTTTTTTTTTTAACTTGGTTAACGTATGACCTGACTAAACGTTGATAAGTGAGTTTTTGTATGTTATGAAGTTAACTTCTTATTTCCCCACGTCTTCAAATATTACTTTTAAGTGAGTTATGTGAAAGAGTATTCAGTGAATGTTAATTTACCAATTTAATTGAATATTTCTTATACTTTTCATGAAATAAAGTTCTTTATTGACAATACATATCATGCGATATTTAAGTTTGTGCAATTTTTGTGGCAAATAAAATCCAAGTCTTAATTGAATATTTCTTATACTTTTCATGAAATAAAGTTCTTTAATGACAATACATATCATGCGATATTTAAGTTTGTGCAATTTTTGTGGCAAATAAAATCCAAATCTTATATTTAAGAGGGCTCTAAAGGGAAAGAAAATATAGAAGTCAT
>JAQJVL010000623.1:52585-105980 GCA_035578905.1 Stictocephala bisonia
TTCCGGAAATACTCCCAGTACAGCGGCGTCGACATGGAACCTATGAAGATTCGTCTGCGAGTAGAAGACAAAGTACGGTGAGCTACACTCTCCCAGACGGTAATGGAAAGTTGGAACGGGTATGTAAGAACACTTTTATGAACACGTTTGGAGTTTCTAGTCAAAAACTCGCAACGATTGTTAAAAAGAAAAAGGCTGGAGAAGTAGTTTTTAAAGACAAAAGAGGTGGGCCTACTTCATTCAAGTACACTTACCATGACAGACAGATGGTAAAAAACCACATAAACTCATTTCCTAGGGATGACAGTCATTATGGCAGAGCTAAATCAGAAAAAGAGTATTTGAGTAGTGACTTAAATCTGACCAAGCTGTTTGAAGCATTTAAAATTAAACACCCTGACACTGACATAAAAATTAAGTTTTACAGAAAAGTATTTGTTAAGGACTTTCCAAAAGTCTCGAGTTGATACTTGCAAAACGTGTGACTTGTTAAATTGCAAATCAAAGAGTTTAAACTCTATAGAAGCTCGAGAAGCGAAGAAAAACTTGGAGATTCACCTTAGAAAGGCTGAAATGGCTTATAGTTTGATGAAAAAAGAAGCTACTGATAGTATGCTTCCAAGTAGTAGTACATGCAACATTGTTATGGATTTGCAAAAGGTTTTCCCACTACCCAAGTTTTCACACAGTGACATGTACTACAGTAGACAGCTGTCATGCTATAACTTTGGTTTGCATGTTTCTGACACTGGTGACGGAGTAATGTGTGTATGGCATGAGGGTAACTCAGGGCGTGGTGGTAATGAAATGGCTTCATGCCTTTTGCAAGCTATTAATTTAGATTCTCTTAGAAATGAGAAAAGAAACCTGACTATCTGGAGTGACAACTGTGGTGGGCAGCTGAAAAACAGAATGCTTGTTTGCTTGTATATGTTTCTCACTTCCTGTGGAATAATGGACAATATTGAGCATAAGTTTTTACTGAGTGGCCACAGCTATTCCTCTGCTGACAGGGATTTTGGTTTGATAGAAAAAAGGGCAAAGGTTTCAAAAATGGAAGTTGTAACAGATGTTATACAAGTAATTAAGAGTGCAAGGACAATCAAACCATTTAAAACTATTGAAATGGTCGACAAATTTTTTAACTTTGACGCTGCTTCAAAAAAAATTCTAAACACAAAAACACTAGGCATTTCAAAGTTAACTTCCCTGAGAATCAACAAGGACGAACATGGATATGTTTTGTACAAAAAAAGCTACAGTGAACTAGAGTCATGGAACAGGTGCTACGTCTTTCAAGATGGAGTGACTGTGGAGGACATTAAAAATTTGCAGCTAGAAAAACTAGAAGGAAACTTGCCAATTTCAGAGGCCAAAAAGAAAGACTTATCGGCAATGATTCCTTTTCTAAAAGAAGAAAACAAAGAATTCTACCGGGGATTATGTGGCACAATGGGCTAGGCTAATACAACCTTGGACTGTATTAACTTTTTGAACGGTTGAAATTTGTCTAATTTTGTCAATGGTTACTGGTACTTCAGTTATTTTTATTGTTCAGACAGATTTTAAATACATATTTTTGAGTTCCTAGTTTTCTTTTGTTACTAACCCACTAGTGATATTACCTCAAACCTATCTTAGTTACAATGAAAAAAAAACTCAAACTTAGGCTAACAATGTAAATGAATAGAATCATTGCTTAGAAATAAAAGCATGAATATGGTCAAGAGGTAGTGAAACTTGTTTTAAAATTCAAGTGATATTGATTTATAAAACAAAGTTATGTTTATATTGTAAAAACAATATAAAGAAATAAAAAAGGAGATATTTTAATTGGTGGAGTTAGCACAAAAAGCATGAATGCACAACATGGACTTAGTACAATAAGCATGAAACTATACTCTGGACATAAAATGTTCTGATGAAATATTTCTTTTCTAAGTTAATTATTAACTTTTAAGCTTTAAACTTTAAAACTTGTTTTTGGTGTTTAAATTACACAAATGAAAAATTTAAGTACTATACTGAATTATTATTATTCAAGGAAAAAAAACAGTTATTATGTGTTTTCCACAAATTTGCTTTTTGACACTTAGCTCAATAAGCTATTCTGGTCTTCAAATGTAAATTTGCAGTGGGGGAAGTAGATTATTTGGGGCATAAGATTTCAAGTAGAGGTGTCGAGCCAGACAGTGCCAAAGTGCGAGCGGTGAGAGAGTTTCCAGTGCCCAAAACCGTAAAAGATGTGAGGTCTTTCCTGGGTTTGGCCGGATACTATCGCCGTTTCATTGAAAGTTTTGCAGATATTGGTAGACCATTGTTTGACCTTACGCGCCAGGGTACTGAGTTCAACTGGACAGAGAATTGCCAAATTGCTTTTGACCAATTAAAACAAAAATTAATGACTGCTCCAGTATTAGTGTTCCCTTCGTTTGATAAGCCGTTCATTTTGTCTACCGACGCCAGTAAACAAGCTTTAGGAGCCGTGCTATCTCAAGAAATAGACGGGCAAGAACATCCGGTCGCGTACGTGTCACGAACTTTATTTCCAGCCGAGAAAAATTACTCTACCACTGAGTTAGAATTGTTGGGTCTTGTTTGGAGCACCAAATATTTCAGGTTATTTGCTAGGACGACCATTCAAAGTCATTACTGACCATGCAGCTTTAAAATGGATGCTGTCATTAAAAGACCCGAGTAGCCGGTTAATGCGTTGGGCATTAAGACTAGCCGAGTTCGACTACACTGTAAACACAAAGCGGGCAAGCGACACACCAACGCTGACGGGCTCAGCCGCGCCGTGAATGTAGTCAGGCAAGAAATTAGACCCATTATCGACCTGGAAAGGATCCGACAACATCAGCGAGATGACCCGCACATTCAAGACCTTAGACAAGGCAAAAGTTTTAGGATGAGCCCTGAGAAAATATTGTACAGGCAAAGTGGTGGATTGAATAGGATATTGGGTTTAGTGGGAAAGGCAAAAGCATTGATTTATCTGTACCAGGCCAGTATGGAATGTGGTGGCGTGATGTCACGTGATTTCCAATTGCAGCCCACGACTCGAAAACAGAGATATTGTAATGTTCCAGTAACCCTAACATGCCAATGTTAGTTACTTGGTGAATCGTTCAGGGCTGGAGTGCAGCACCATACGGCCTAGAAAGTCATACGATTAAACGTTCTTTCGCGTGATTGGTTGACAATATTTCTAATACTGGCTTGGGGATGAAGCCAGCCGTCTCGGTCTGTCTGTCTGCAACCGTGATCGTGAGTACATGTAGTAAGTAGCGCGGTTTCCCTTCGATTCCCGGGCTTGCCACGTCTGTTCAATTTATGTAAATTCGTGTATTAGTTTTCAGTAATCATGTTTAATTTGTAACCGTAACTAAATTCTAAATTCATTTAGAGACAGCACAGACAATAGCAAGCGCCGTTAATTATTAATTGAAATTAGATTTGTTGGAATTTAAATTGTTGTATCTTAGAATAACCACGTTGTTAACAAACTACAAATTATAATAATTTTATATTGTTTATTTTAAAAGATTTCATACTAACTGTGAACTTGTAAATTAACTTGTGTCAAGGTTCTAGCTTCACTAAAACATATCAATTTTATTAATAAAACACTCATATTACTTGGTAAAATACTCCAAAAATACAATGGTAAAAACTGCAATAATAAAAGCATTAGCTTATTATTTAAATTTTTACGACTCATCACACAGCACTAGATTTTAAGAAAAGACACGCCCGCCCGCCTATACACGTGCAGTGTTGATGACCCGCCCGCTCACTCATACACGAGCAGTGGTGATGAACATACACGTGCAGTGGTGATGACCCACCCACCTACCCATACACGTGTAGTGTTGATGACCCGCCCGCCCACCCATACACGTACAGTGATATAGGCCCACCCACCCGCCCATACAGTACAGTGGTATTGACATACATAATTGTGTACAGAACAGAACAGTACAGAACAGTACAGAACATAATTGTGTTGCTGTTTTCAAAAAAAAAAAAAAAAACTCCCAACCGATCCATCTATTAGGCCAACCAGCACCACGTTTTAGGTAATATTGTGTATAATTCATTAAATTCAGTATACGGAATACACTCCGGTAAAGTCCGCGAACACAGTCAGTGTGGTGAACCATCAGTTTTTGTAAATTATTTCTCCAGCTGGTGTGTAAGTACCCTCATCAAGGTGTCAGGTGTCACATACACAAAAAACGACGTGTTGCTTCAAGTGAAAATATCTACTGGCGGCGCTTCACACCTCATCAACACGCTGCCCTGGTCAATGACTGGCGGTACTTGGACGAAGAAGGAATTCTTGAAATCGGTGCAGAAACCCAACAACGAAGTCAGAGCGATCCTTCAACAGAAAAGCGTTGAGTTCTCTCGTTCTACGTTGGTGCGCTTCATATTGAATAACTGGAACGGCGTGCCGGCCGTGGTATCGAGCAACTACACTTATCTACTGAAACGAGACGAATACGACAAGTTTCATGGATGTCTTCGTGTGCCAGAGGATCTTTCCTGGACCACAGCGATGCCGACACGACGACTGCGACCGTTCACCGTCCTGCATAAAGTTTGATGAGAACGACGAGCCGATTGGAATATTCTGTACCAAACACATCCGGCAGTTGGGAATAGACGATACTGTTATGCTGTACAACCCGCTGCTCGTCGCATTCACGGCCCACAAGAACAACGCCGTGTTATCTGCCTTGAACTTGGAACTGGTGTACGGTTTGCGGGACGGATCGAGTCTCTTGTCAAATATGGCCGAACCAGAAGTCGTTTCCACCGTGTGGACACTACTCTGCAAAAAGGAGCAGCCGAAGCCATTGAAGACTGCACGATCGTTAGACATGATGTGCGAAACCGCGAGGAACGTGCTAGAATGTGTAGACGAGCACATGTTTCGCGGCAAACACCACAACATGGGAAAGACGTTCCGTCATTCCCTGACATGTTGTCTGCTCGAGGCGTTCCTGGCTACTCCATACACTCTGTGCCCTTTTTCAAGTTGGGGCAATCGAGTGCTGGAAGAGGACTATCCCTATAAATGGCAAGAAATGAATAACGGTAAATGATGTTATAAATATTAAAAAATCTAAACCTTATTCAATCATGTCTCAGTTTTTCTTGTCATTTCTGATCTCCCCCTCCTTCTCCGTTCCCGTTTTCCAGTCCCTGGCTCTGTCCCGTCGCAACAGACGCAACGTATCATCGTAAATAGCTGAACCCGCTCTGCGGTTGGTATCTTCGCTATGCATACTCTTGTTTATGTACAACATCGTAGTTTCTACGTCGGCGTGGCCTACGGACTTGCTGGCGGTAACCGCGCCGTATTTGTCGTTCACCGACTTCAAGTAACGTCTCCTCTGCGAGTGCCAAAGCACGCCTTTGGGTCGTGGCTGTCCGAAGAGCGTCGAGAAAATACGATCGAACATGTAGTCTAATCGGCGTCCACCGTTCAAGAAGAAGAGATCTTGTTCGGCTTCATTTCCCTCGTACAGATACGGATCTCGTCTCGTCAGGGCGACTTCATTCAGCAAACGACGCTAGGATTCATCGTCGTCACCGTCGTAGTAGTAGTCACTGCTGGTATTGTTGTCGGGAGTGCGTCCGTTGTAGAACGTCCATCGACGAGACGCCTCTGCGACACCTGCGCCACGGATCAAAGAGTGCTCGCCGCTTCGGCCAGTCTCAGTGAATCTTGCCAGCAGAAACACGCGTACGAACGAGCTTTTCGTAAACTTCTGTAGAGTGGTACCCCTGATAAGATTCTCGTACTCGCGAACGGTCAGACGCATGATGGTGGACTTTATACGAGCGCCCGTCAGAAATCCGAGTAGAAAGGCGACACAGAATTCGAACAGTATACGCTCGGTGGCGATTTGTCGCCGCTCCGTGTTTGCGGCCGTATCGAGTGACACGAATTCCCTGACGGCGGACTCTACTATACGCGCGGAATCGTCGCAACCGTCGCGAGAATGATACGCCGTATTCCAGTTCACGAATCGGTTCGAATATTTTCCCACCAGTACGTGTAGAGTCCTAAAGGTGAATCGTAGTAGAGACGCGTTTTGATCATCGCTAAACACTAGTTCGCGTGGCCTCCGCGCTTCGCAGACCACGTTCTTTATACGTTCGTTGTTCGTCTGATTTCCGACCGAATTCATGAGTTGATAGAAGCGTTTGGTCTGTACTACCAAGCCGCGCGGTTTGTCTCTGAAGAAAGTGACGCTGGCCGGAGTGAGGCGTATTTCAATCGTCGTAGACTGTCCGCGGATGGGTACTAGAAGCCGGCCTCCGCCGTTGGCACCACTTCCTTCGGACGAATGTTCCACCAAGTATCGACGCGCGTACGACAATAAATTACGCAGCACCCGTTTATCGTAACTCACGCGCAAGTGGTTTTCTACTACGGCGAAAAACAGAAAGCCATACAACGTCTCTTTGGAGAAGTTGCCTTCTCGAAACGCCTCGTATCTGTGGAAGAACTGAAGATGCGAATCGACAACCTTCCGAGACGTACTGATTCGCGCGGACGGCTCCGACGATGTCGGTGCGAACCGTCCGGTAATATGTCCGTCAATACCAATGCTCTGTAAACCCGGTATCTTCGTTGAACCCGTCGTCGATGACGACGACAGATCCACGGCCAGTTGCTGCGCTATAGAAAGGCCCAACGTTACGGTCGACACTTGTTGATTGAAAACCCTCCACGCTTCGGCCACTTCGGCGTCAGTGATCGACGTGTTACCACACGGCCCCTCGACGTTCGACCTGACAATCGGAACACTTTGACTCGACGACATCGTCTTCATTCACGGGATGCAACCGTCCACACTTACGGTAGGCAAACTGATCGGTTGTTTTGACCTGTGTACGACCGGACAACTGGACAAGAAGTTCGGCCGAGACGCGGACGAACAGTATACGTTTTTAGAACAATATAGAACTACGTTCAAGGAGACGAACGTGTTGCGCGTATTCATTTGCTGCGGACGTAAGTTCAGGATCGGCGACAACGAAGCGTTGTCGTATCTGCGAAAGGACCGTATCGTCTTTATTCCGCTCATGGAACCGGAAACGGCTAGGTGGAATCTACTACCGTCTAACGTCACGGACAAGATCTACTTGAGGGTTTACAGCCACTTGTTGTACCTGTTGTGGCACCACCTGAGGTTATTCAAAGGCAAAGAAGATGTCACCGCAGCGGCTATCATATCGTTTCAGAATACACCCGAGCTGACGGAGTGCCGAGAAACCTTTTCACGTATCTGCACATCCCTGATCGATGCGGGTGGTAAACAACTGTTGACGCCGATAAAACAATCTCTTGTACAAGAATTGGAAAGATTTGTCGTATAAGGAAAATAAATACACTGGATCATAATGATATTCAAAATGTGTTTATTGTCGAATACAAAATACGCTCGATCCTGTCGTCCCAATAGCATCTAAGACATTGACGTCGGGAAGGTGTTCTCTTGTAGCGATACGACGTAAGGTGGTTTCGTCCTCGGCCACGCCGTCGAGGATCGTGCCGGTCGTCAGGTCCGACATAATCCACTCGCATTGCATGAAATTGACGATGTGACCCAGGTCGTACACCACGTTGTTGACGCGCACGACCAGTCGGTCGTCGTGATCGACTGTTATATTCTGAAAAGCAGAGTCCATCTTTTTCGCGTCGTGTCCCTGTTTCCGAATGAGGGTTTCCGCTTCTATGAACGTCCTGGCGTATTCCAGACACTCGACGGAGTGCGTCTCTCTGGTAGTGGGCGTGTCGAACATGCAGTCCACCGATTCTTTAGTACCTTTGCTGCCCAACTCGGCGATGTGCAACGCCATCGCTCTCGGCTCGGGGCCGATCGGATAAACACGGCCCGCGTTATAGCCAGTGAAAGAAATCGATCTGACATTCAACAGGAACCCGTAGGCGACGAACTGTCCGTACTGTTGCGAAAGGGACAGCAGTGTTTCGTTCAGTTGCATCAGCACCTTAGAGGTCCGGTGCGTACGGTAGCGACAGTAGGCGAACGTGTTACCGAAGTACACTCGCACCGTGTTCAGCTCGCGTTCGGCGGCGGCATTCACTGTCGACCCGTCGGGCGGTGGCGATGACGGATCGCGCGTCTCATTCACATGCCGAAGAAACCCGGCTATTCTGAAGCCGTTGGTCTGACTGAACGTCAGCCGTGTGCGATAGAAATAACAGTACATTCCGATCTTTGCCGACAGGCGTGTGAGTGTTTCGATAAAACAGCGGCCGCTATGAACCATCATTATCGATATGTTGTCGCCGTCAAAGTCCAACTGTTTGTTAGTGATTATTTCCGACGGCAGCGTCACGTAGGGATACGGGTTGCGCACGACACGAGTGAACGTGGTGATCGCGTCTGAAAAGAACACGGGGTCCCTTTTCACGACGGCTGCCACTTTGTTTATATCGGCACCGTTGAAAGCGCCTTCCATTATGTGATCGGGTATTCCGATCTCGTCGGGTCTCAACCCGGGGTCGGGCAGGACCTTTCCGTACAGACAGTTCAACATCTTGCCGGGGATCACGACCTGTTTGAGGAAGCTTTTGCCACCCTGCATCTGGTCTTTGATGCTCTTGTTGACCAATTCGCTTTCGTTCATAGCTTTCCAGAACTTCTGCAGTGAATCGTTGTTCATGCGAGAAGACGACGACGACTTCTGTTTGCCGCTCTTGGCCGTCGCAACGCCGCTCGAAGACCTCCAACTGCGATCGTGCTGTATGAAGCACTTTTTAGTCTGCAACTCCTGCGGCGGCAGTCCGTCGAGTCGGTACAAACGTCTCAGCATCGTATCGTACTGGTGCGTACACTGGCGCATCGGTGGTGTCACTATGTAGGGTCACATGTTATAACGAAAACGGGTCTTAATGGCCAATTGCGGCAGGCGAAAGTACCGCGCGTTGAACAACGCGCGTAACCTTTCGCGTCGTCTACGCCAGTACCTGGTCGCTGACGACCGAGCGTCTAGCTCGTCACTGCTTACCGTGGCGGACACTTCTTTTTTCGTCTTACGGTTGATGCGATCGAAACACAGTTTTAGTTGTAGCACTTCTTCGGGCGTTAGTTCGTAATTCCTCATGTCACCGACCGAGTTGCAGGCGTCGCCGACCGTGTAACGATCTGCACAGCCCTTGAAGCCGTCGCGCGGTACGCGCACTCCGGTCGCCGTGTCGTACACGAACGGCTTGTCGGTGTACTGCAGGTCCATGGTAGCCACGACGAAAAGGGTTGTGTTGGGCGAAATGCGACCTCACGGCGAACAGGGCTTATCTAACACTGCTCGTGCCGTCGTCGGTGACACCAGTGCTACCGAACGAAGCAAGCAAGGTGGCAACGGAAGGAACGTATGTTGCTACGTACTGTACGCCGCTTACTACGCCGCCTCTTCAGCTCAGGACGCAACGGTGCTCGCGGCAACGCTGAACGCTACGCCCGCCTGGTTGGACATGGTCAGGCAGATGAACAAGGACGTATTTTGCGATTCGACTGTGTGGACGGATTTCACCATGACGACCGAAACGGCCTATCGTGCGAACCACGATGTGGATACACGAAGTGGCGCCCGTTCCGAAAGGACACGGTCGCATACAAACAACAACACTCGATCCGGTACCGACGAGGATAATGCCAAGTCCACGGGATGTAGGAAAAGCGCGGCGAGTGATACGCGCACGACAACAGAACGTTCGGCGATCACTAACACGCGCATCGAATCAGACGAGATGTTCGAAGACGACGACGACGAACCGGAAAGAGGTCGTCTAAACCACGTCCGTTCAACAACACGGCGACGTTTACACGGAGACGACGAATTTAATGAGACGGCGTGGTCAACGTCGGTACTCGTACAGGAACGCGGCAAGCGTTTCAGAACCGTTCCGAAACGGCTCAGACCCTACGGACAAATGACGGCGGCGCTGAAGACGACGAGACTATTCTCGAACAGGCGAAACTCGTGTTAGTCAGGTATTTCTACGATGAGTTCTGCTACCGTCTGGCGACCGTTTATGGCGTTCCAACGTTAACCGTGTTTCGTGACCGCTTAAAACACGGTCTGCGCATGGACGAAAACGATCGAAACCACATGTATTTTGTAGACGCGATGCTCAGCGATACTCGATTCGTAGCGGCCCGTCCGAACGCGATACCGATGCAACACCGGTCGTCACCAAAAATACGGCGATAGATCGACAGAGCGGTCACGCTGTAACGGAATCGGAGACAGAACGGTGGAATCGAGGTAGAACGTGGCAAAGATGACACGGACAAACGCGGACCGGCCGGGCGAAAAGACGTTACTAACGGATCCGGCGTGTCGACGGGGGCTGGAGAGTCGTTTGAGTTCAGAGACGACGATTACATGTTCGACGAAGACGATCTGGCTATTTTAATGACTATGACTATTTTAATCTACTATGACCGAGTAGATCATGAACTGATATGAAATATAGAAATTATGTTGCGAGAAATAAATCCATTGTGTCGAGCTTTTCAATAAATGTCTAATATGATAGCTGAACATAATTTACATAATGTTTCAATAATGTTTAAAGAAAACATACAAACTCATTTGCGCAACTATGGAATTACCCAGTAGCCGTTCTGAAATTGCAGCTATTTTTGAAGGCACCACTCCTCCTTTTGATGTAAATCTTATTGTCTATCCTAAAGGTAGAAATAGATCAACTGAAATTAAAAATTTGAATTCATTAGCAGACACATTGGTGTATCCATTACTGTTTTCAAATGGAGAAATGTGCTATGTTATGCAAACTAAACGTGTGTTAAGAGATGTTCATGGTAATGTTGTTCTAGGTAACAACACAATACCTACAGTAACCTTTAGAGAATTCTATGCTTATCGTATTTGTGAAAGAGATGGATTCTCCATAATTCATAATGGTAGAAAACTTTTTTTGCAGTATCTGGTAGATGCTTGGTGTAAAGTTGAAGCTAACATGATGTGGTATTTGAAACAAAATCAAAAAAACTACGAGCCGAAGCATATCAGGGATTACGTGATCATATAGCTAGAAAAGCCAATGAGTTGAATGCGCGTGTCGGAAAATTGATTATCCTTCCGGCCAGTCATGTTAGTTCTCCTAGATACATGGAAAAATTGTATGTTGAATCTATGACACTTATAGCGAGATTTGGCATGCCGGACTTATTTATCACTTTTACTACAAATCCAAAGTGGTTTGATAATCAATGTCATCTGCAACACAAACAAAAATATGAGTTTAGACCAGATTTAGTTTGTAGAGTATTTAAAGCGAAATTCCAGGAGTTTTTGGATGATTTTATTAATAAACAAATATATGGAATCGTAGAGAAATATTCCTATGTAATTGAATTTCAAAAACGTGGTTTGCCTCATGCTCACTTATTGATTACATTCAGAGAAGGTGACAAAATTGATATAAACAATATTGATGATCTAGTTTGTGCAGAAATTCCTGATAAGTTTGAGGATCCTGATTTGTATGAAATTGTAATACAGCACTATGTGCACAAACCGTGCGGAGCGGCAAATCCAACAGCACCTTGCATGCAAGATGGTAAATGCTCGAAAAGATTTCCTAAACAATTTTCAGATGAAACTGTTATACATAACAATGCACGAGCTATATACCGTAGAAGGAGAGACGGTCAAACAATAGAGGTTGATGGTCAGATTGTGGACAATAGGCGAATAGTCCCTTACAATAGGTATGCTGCTAAAAAATATCAGTGTCATATAAATTTTGAGATTTGTACTAGTATTGCCAGCATGAAATATCTTTACAAATATGTACATAAAGGAGTTGATTGTATTACTGTTCAGTCATGTGACGAAGGTACAGAAGTTGTCAATTGGGATGAAATTGATAAGTTCATTGAATGCCGTTATGTTAGTTCATCTGAGGCTGCCTATCGTCTATTAAGATTTCCTATTAACGCAAGATCACATTCCGTTATTACATTACCTATTCACTTAGAAAATGTACAATATTTTATTTTTGATGAAAACTTAGATGATGAAGATTTATTACAACAAGCTGACAAAGATACAAAATTATTGGTTTGGTTCAAATTGAATAGGGAAAATGCAACTGCACATGATTTGCGATACATAGATATGCCAGAGTTTTATACGTAGGATGCAAAAAGATGTGAATGGAAATTAAGGAAACAAGTGTCAAAACAGATTGGTCGTTTAGTTGCAGTGATGCTTGACCAAGTCGAATTGTTTCATTTGCGAATTTTGCTTAGGCATATTCCAGGTGCAACATGTTTCAATGATGTACGCACGGTTAATGGCGTTGAGTATGCTACTTACTATGAAGCGTATAAAGCGTTAGGCGTTATTGATAATAACTAAGGTTTTTCAAATTGTCTAGAAAAATTGGCCAGAGTAAGATTTGCAAAGAGATTGCGCAGAATATTTGCATTAATGTGTTGTATTGCGCAAGATGATCAGATTTTGCAAATGAATGATTTGTTTGAGAAATTTAAAAACGATTTGATTGAAGATTACATAAGAAACGGATACAGTCAAGATGAAGCAGTTGATCGATGTTTGCTTTCAATTCAATTTCATTTGAAGCGAAATGGCAAAGATTTGACAGATTTCAACCTTCCTTTGCCAAAAAGATCTGATTATAGCGATGTTGTAGTATCGACTGATCAAATTGTTCCTGAGATAAATGTAAACAGGTTGAATAAAATTTAATGTCATGTTTATAGTACAGTGATGAATGTTGTTGATAATACTGAAAGAGGTGAAATTAATGATTATAATTTGTTTTATGTTGACGGGCCTACGGGTACCGGTAAAACGTATTTATACAATGCTATTTTAAATAATCTACGAGCAAAAGAAAAGCACACTATTGCAGTAGCTTGGACCGGAATGGCTTCGACATTACTAACCTATGGAACCACAGTGCATAGGGCATTTCGTTTGCCGTTAAAATTACATGAAGATACGGTTGCTGGATGGTCTGTAAATCATCCGAAATCCATCGCAGTGAAAAATGCTTCTATAATAATATGGGACGAAGCTCCTGTGTCACCAAAGTATGCACTTGAGTCAATAGATAGGTATTTGAGAGACTTGATGAATGCTCCATCAACACCTTTCGGTGGAAAAGTTCTGCTAATGGGTGGTGATTTTAGACAAGTTCTACCTGTTCTTAAACACGGAAACAGAAGTACAATAATTAGGGGTAGTATAAAGTGTAGTTATTTGTGGTCTAATTTCTTTCAGTTTTCACTGACTCAGAATATGCGTACCGGTCAGGGTGAAATTGAATTTAGTAAATGGTTATTAAAACTTGGAAATGGTATGTTACCTAAACCAGATTACGCCAATGGAATGAATGATGCGATAGAATTGCCTAATGAAATGTGTATCAGCAATTTAGATGATTTGATTGCAAATGTATTTGGAGAACACCTTGAGATGGATCATTCTACTTCAGCAATTTTGTGCCCCACAAATGACGGTGCAAAAGAAATAAATAAAATAATAATGGATAAAATTGACGGTGAAGTACGTACATACTTGAGTAATGATGTGTACCAGGCTGAACCCGAAGATTGTTTTGAACCAGACATGGAAGTATTAAATTCTATAGAATCTGCAGGATTACCACCCCATGATTTACGTTTGAAAAAAAGGGTTGTTGTAATGTTACTGAGAAATATTGATCTGTATGAAGGTCTTTGCAATGGTACAAGAATGAAGGTTTGTAAACTTTATGACCATTGTATTGATTGTGAATTATTGGTAGGCAAGAATAAGGGTCAAAGGGCTTTGATTCCTCGTTTTAGAATCACTACATTAGAAGATAATTTGCCAAGACAAATCACAAGATATCAGTTTCCGTTGATATTGGCTTTTGCCATGACTATCAACAAGAGTCAAGGAAACGTTTAAAAAAATTGGAATCTTACTGTAAGCACCGTGTTTTGCTCACGGTCAATTATATGTCGCATTTTCTAGAGTACAAAAAATGTGTAACATTTCAATCTTAGTAAAAAATGCACCAAAACAAGGTAGAGTTGGTGATAAATATTATACTAGAAACATTGTCTACAAGTCAGTTTTGAATAACTCAATAAATGATATAGATGAAGATTGTTTTACAATCCAATATTGATGCAGTTGATGATAATAGTCCATATATCGATAAAGAATATAGTATTGAGGATCATATAAATTTACCAAATAATAATGAAAATAATGTTGTTGTTAAACATTTGAGATCAAATTTTAAAGAATTTCAATCACAGCTTGGAAATAGATGTATAGTTATTGATAGAAGTGAGATAATTCAAAATGTAAAAGGTTTAAGCCTACACACTCAATTAATGAATTATCAAAGAAAGTTATAACAAATTTTTAATATTGATAATTCAAACGAGAAATTTATATTCTTTTCTACTAATGATAGTGAAAATGTATCCACCTTTGAATGACCAGGTACATCTGGTATTTGTAAAGTGTATCTTCATAAAAAAGATATATAGATAACCAATGAAGACAAGATAAAAATTGTAAAATAATAAACATTGATGTAATGTGAAGTAGAAATGTTATACAAAATTACAAAGAAGTTAAATTAAAAGTCGGTAACAGAAGTTTAATTATTGATCGATATTATGAATAATATTGATATCATAGCATAATTTTCAAATATACATTTTACAATACAATTAATATGATACATTATTTTATTGTCTAATCAATAAATTTGATTTTATAATGTAAATTTAAAAATAAACTTCTAATAAAACCAATTAACTAAATTATCAAATTATGATAGTGTCAAAAATTTTCTCTTTTAATATAACTATTTGATGCTCATATCTTACACTTACAATTAAAACAAATGAATTAATTACAATTAATTACAATTAAAATTACAATTTTAATTACAATTAAAACAAATAAAACTTTAGCACATGAAGCTGGGATTGAAACAACTACACTACCGACCAATTTATATTATATTTCAACAATTGTTATATTAAATATATTGTATTTATAATATTATCATTGAATTTATTTTAAGATATACAATGCATTTTTATATGCTCTCAATTTTTCAGAGAGACGGAGGCACCCACCGGAAAGATTATTTAGTAAGTAAATTATATTATATTTTATTTTTAAATTGTTACTAATTATCAATTTTAAAATTGATAAAGTTTATGTAAATCATTTTCTTTATACTAAATTTCTATATACTTTTTATTTTAATCATTATTAATGGATTGACATATATTAAGATTTTTATAATTTCTTTTTATAATATTATTTACATTTATAATAATTATTATTCAAATAAAAATAAACAATTATTATCAACAAATTAATTATAAAAATCAATATTTTCAAAAGAGTCCAATGTTATTATTTTAATATTTAGTAACAATATAAACACAGTATAATTCTTCAAATATATTGTTTAGGTTTTTCAACTTATTTTATAAAATATAAAATCGATGTTATGTTATTAATCTACATAATTTTAATTTGTTATATATAAAATAGAATGTTGTATTATAAATTATTAATACTTTTCGTATTTTATAGTATTTTTTTTATTTCTTATTTAAATAATAAGTAAATAATTATTAATGATATTAAACAACATGATTACCAATAATAAATAGAAATATTAATAATATTTTTTTAAAAATGTAGTTTAAAATATTATTATATTTATAAATTTAATTCATTGATAATGTAATCAAACAGATGGACCTAATGAACGCAACAGGCATTTGAGAGAGAAAATGTCCTCAGTGGAGGTTGTACGGAGAAGATCTCCACAGACTCTTCTGCAAAAATGGAGGCGACCACACACATTGGTGGCGTATTACTTTCGTAAGTATTAATAATAATATCTAATTTTTTTTAATTTTATTTTTAATCTAATTTATATTAATAAATAATTTTCTAAATTAATAACTTCTAAATTAACAATTTCTTGCCACTATATGTACAGGAAATTCTATACATACTATCACCATAGACCTTAAATTTGAATAAATGTACTTTGTAACAAACTTATTCATTTTAATTAACATTTTTAATACAAAATAATATAATCATATAATTATTTCAATGATTATTGCGATTTGTTCATTTAAAAATGTAATTTATTGGAATTGAAAAACATAATTGGTTGATTTTTAATATATATTTATAATTATACTAAATCGTTTTTAAAATAACAAATCCCAATATTGGTATATATGTATATAAGTAACATAAAAAACTTTAAAACTATTTGATCAATAATTAAACAAAAAAGTTTATTTATATATTTGAAATAATATTTCTATTACATTTAATTTATACACGATGATGGAAATTTGTGGATGATTAGATGATTTATATGCATATGTGTAGTACATATTTATATTTGAAAGTTTAATTAGTTTTATAAAAACTATTAATACAAAATTTTAAATTTATATACAAAGTAATCACAACCTTTTCCAGATAAATCAAACTTTGATATTCAATTAACTCAAGAAGAGGTGGATATCTTGGTTAACACGTTAGCTGCCACTGGGATGGACCTGTGTTGTCCCCATATATCCAAGTTTTATCGTTACTTTTTTTCATTAATTTTTGTTGTAATATGTTTGTTACGTAGTGTAATATGATATTTTATAAATAAATGTTTCAAATAACAGCTGTTAATTATGGCCCGATCGGGTCGGCAGATTTTTTTATTAACGAATTTCAATTGAAAAATAAATGTGCCGACCCGATCGGTACAACACTGTTTTTGGGTATATTTCACGTAAGATATTGGCAGTACTGCACTCGATGCGCGGTAAATCGTGACACACATGTTCGTGTTATTTCGCGCGCTTTTTATTGTACTCGGCACCCACTTAGTGTAAATCCAACCTCACTTGGTTACAGTTTGTGTGTTGTTAGGTGTAGTGTATTCACACTGAATTTTACATTTTGTTCAGATATCCTTCCATGTTACGTATGTCTTTGAGTGTTTGTATTTTATTTTAGTTTATTTAGTTAGTTTATATTTTCAACAATGGGTGATTTGAATAGTGATGAAATAACAAACGCTTTGTACGATCCTATGACAAGTGAATATGACCCACAAATGGACCGTGTTAGTGATGATGGTTGGGGAAGTAATGAAGAGAGCGACATGGATAACACGGACGAAGATCCCGACTTTGCTCCCAGATACGACTCTTTATCGGAGAGTGACTTAAATGGTGAGATAAGTAATGTTGTAGACAATAATTATGATGAAGATATGAATGAAGTTATGACTGAAATTATTAGTGAAAATAACAGTGTGAATGATGAAAGCGTTATGAATGTTGATGAAGTTGTAAATATAGAACATGTACAAAGAGAAGATGTAAATATTAGTTTAGGTGAAAAATACAAAGTGTTGAATAAAAATGAAAAAATCCAAATGAAAAAAGATGAAGATGAAAAATGGCAATTGTTTGAGGGTAGGCAAAAATATATTAAATTTGATGGAGTACCAACATTTTCATTCAATCTTCCACAAAATGCAAAACCTGTTGATTACTTTTATGCATATTTGACTGATGAAATCATACAGGTTATGGTTGACGAAACTAATCGTAATGCTGCTCAGGTTATAAGTAAATTACGATTGAATCGTAGTAGTAGACTGTGAAAATGGAGACCTACTAATCCAGACAAAATAAAAAAGTTCTTGGGATTATTGTTATGGATGGGTCTTGTGCCAATGCCTCGACTGACAGATTATTGGTCGAATAACATACTCTATAAAAATTGTGTTGTAGGTAAAGTTATGAGCCGGAATAGGTTTCAATTAATATTAAGATTCTGGCATTTTAGTGATAATGAGAAAATGCCACAGGGAGGTAGACTATCCAAAATCTCACCCCTTATTGATCATTTGAATAACCAATTCAAAATTAAAAAATCTCCTGGTGAAGATGTTGTTGTGGATGAGAGTATGATCCCTTTTAGAGGTCGGCTCCTTTTTCGCCAGTATCTTCCCAACAAAACACACAAATATGGGATTAAGGTGTTTAAAATCTGTGACACAAATGAGAAAATGCCACAGGGAGGTAGACTATCCAAAATCTCACCCCTTATTGATCATTTGAATAACCAATTCAAAATTAAAAAATCTCCTGGTGAAGATGTTGTTGTGGATGAGAGTATGATCCCTTTTAGAGGTCGGCTCCTTTTTCGCCAGTATCTTCCCAACAAAACACACAAATATGGGATTAAGGTGTTTAAAATCTGTGACACAAGTGGCTACACTTTAAAAGTAAAAGTTTACATGGGAGCAGGGACTGGAGCCGATGACAATCTAACATTAGCAACTTCTGTAGTTTTGGACTTAATGAAAGACTACTTAGATAAGGGCCATACCTTACATGTAGACAATTTTTATACCTCTGTAGACTTGGCCAATATACTTTTGTCACGTAACACACATATTGTAGGAAGTGTTACTCATAATAGGGCATGGTTTCCCCACAAGAAATCAATACCATCCAATGGGACAGTAACACTTCGTAGAAGTGAGATGAACTGCCTTGAGTACCCGAATGGCATTGTATTCACGAAATGGTTTGACAAGAGGGAGGTTAGGATGATGTCAACAAAGCATCATGTGGATTATATTGACACAGGGAAAAGAACAAGACAGGGCCAACCTATTTTAAAGCCTCTAGTAATAGTTCATTACAACAAGGCAAAGATGGGAATCGACGTGTCTGACCAGATGGCATTGTACAGCACTGCTGTAAGAAAAACGATGCGATGGTACCATAAAGTCGCTGAAGAGTTCCTCTTAGGAACAGCTGTTGTCAATGCCTGGTTAGCGTATAAAGATGCCGTTGGAGTCACAGCCCAAAGTAGAAGAAAACATGTGTACTCCATTACTACATTTAGAGAAAAAATTGTGTATGAGTTGCTGGGTTTGCAGACGGGACAGGTTGAGCCTGTGAAAGAAGTTGGACATCACTACTTGTCTGAAACTTCCACTTTCGTTAGTGAAGGGAAGAACAAACGAAGAGCGCGAAAGAACTGCAAAGTGTGCTACCAAAGAGTTGCCCGCACAGGAGACCGGAAGTTAACAAAAAACCTTAAAAAAGTAACTACCCTATGTAAAATGTGTCCTGAGAAACCCTTTTTGTGCAAGGACTGTTTTAAAAATGTACATAAGTAGACACGTGTAAATAACCTAGTTTTTCTGCAAATGTATTTTATCCTTATTACAATTTCTTTAAAAAATGTATCGATGTGTTGTTTTGTCCATCTCCAATAAAACTACCAATTATTTAACATTAAAACATTGATCAAAGTTAAAAAGAAAATGTGCCGACCCGATCGGGTCGGCATCATTCACGCTTTTTTAAAGTAAATTTTAACTTGAAGTAAATGGTTTTAGAATGTCCTGGATACATTTTTACATAACTATGGGATCCTATATTCATGAATTGTCTATTAAATAATTGATAAATAAAATTATAAACTTTAAAAAATGATATTTTGTAAACCCTTACTAATTGCTAACGCCGACCCAATAGGGTCGGCCGATGTTTCTAGCGCAACTACGTATGCCGACCCGATCGGGTCGGCACGGCAGCTAACGTGTTCCCAAAAAAGGTAACTGAATTGTATTTTATATTATAAGTTTATTACAAAATAATTTTAATAAGATAATTGATAAAAATATGTTATTAAAGTTTTTTTTTTTAATTAAATACCAACCATTATTGTCAAACACACAAATAATTTCGTACTCAAGCACATTTATATATAAATTAACATAAAAAATGATTGTTTTTATTTTCCAAACGTATTAATTTTTAAAATTAATTTTATACTTTTTATTATTATTGTAATAAATTAACATTTTAAAAATTTAATTTATTTAACGATATGATTGTAATATTTTTAAAATATTAATATAATTATTATTTTTTTAATAAATTAAATGTTTTATAAACATTTTAATTTAAATTTTTGTAAGATTTTATAAATTCTTTAAAAATAAAAATAATTTGACATTTGAAGATGGTTATGTATATTTTCAATTAAAATATCATTGAAATAAAATTGATTAAATTTAAATGTTTTAAAAATTATTTTAATTTTTAATAATAACTAACAGTTATATAATAAACATAATATTATCTTAATATAAATATATTATTTTGTAAAAATTGAATATTAATTTGTTTTTATAATTTCAGTTTGATTTACGAAGGAAATTAAATGAAAAGAAATCTTCGTGAAAAGGTAATTTTTTATTTTAGCATTTTCTTTTATCTTTTTGAATTAAGATTTATCAAATATAATTAACGAAATTAAATTTATTTTTATATATCATTATTGGTTGTACTAATCATTTTTTTTTTTTAAATATCAAAATTATTACAATATTTCAGAAAATGGTGATTTTTTTATAGCAGTCAATGTTATTAAACTGAAACAAATATGATTATTTATATTTATGTTGAAAATGTTTACTATCCTTATTGTATTAAATTATTTTTCAATTACCGCATATTATAAAAATTAACTAATAAAATATGACAATTAATTAAATAAAAATTATTCAATTATTTTATGCCATTTTGGTCTACTTATGTAGCATGAGAGGTATATCATTTTTCAATATTCATGGTATGACCAAAATAATCTTCTTGGAAAATATTAATTAAATATAAGAAATATTTTTTAATTATTATAATAATGGTAAATTTAATTGTTATATAAATTTGTAATTGTTAATTTTGTTTATAAAACATTTATTGATACAAATATTAAAATTACATAAAGTGATACTTAAAACCATAAAGTTCTATGCATTATTATGAATGTGAAAATGTTCTGGTAAAATTGTTGTATAAAATAATACACAATCATACAAGACTAGAGAGCCATTCTTAAATTGACATTTTTCAATAAAACAAAGGTTAAATTATCGTCTTAAGTATACTTTAATTATATATAAAAATGTATTTTAATAGATAAAAAATTGATATATATATTATAATAGTTAAATTGCATTTATATTTAACATATTCATTTTTTAATTATTTTAGGATAATTTATTAATATCATATAATGTAAATTCCAAATTATTATTGTTTAAAATATTTTTAAAATTATAATTATCGTAAATCTATTGATTAACATCAAAATTAAATATAATTTTATTCATTAAAATTGAAATTAAACATTTATTTAAATAACCAATTTTAATTTAACATTTATAAATAGAGATTTATTTATTTAGTAATTATTGTATATATTGATAATGGTAAAATTAATACATATATTTATTTGTTTTTAATATATTTTTTTATATTTTATAGAAGAATATGTCACCAAAAACAAGAAAGGAACATCATAAATATTTGTATGTAAGTAGTTTTTAACAATGAAATAGTTTAACACTAGGGGTTTTGATCGCCTGTACACCCCACCAGACTAGGGTTTTTAAAGGAAAAATAGGTTTTAAACATATGTTTGTTTTTAAACACTGAAATTAAAATATTTTTCATTTACAGTTTTTAAATTATACTATTTGCTTTGATAACAACTTATTACTATTTAAGGTCAGTGGTTTCATAAAAAATAATTTATAGATGTTTTAAATAAAACAAAAACAATTAGTTGTATTCCATATGGAACAATGTATTAGAGGAATTTCAAAACTTATGAAAAAATAAAAAATAAAAATATTATATTAAACAACTATAATATCGTAATATAAAGTTTTTATACAATTTCAACTTAATACTTACATGCAGGATTATGTATTAATGAAGAGTGATACAGCCTTTTATTTTTTATATATTATAATAAGAAATTATGTATGATATTTAATATTTTTTTTTCTGAAATCAAGAACCTTCTACAGAAGCACATGTAAGATAATAATTACATAAATAATTAAGAATGGCTATATTTTTATTTATTATTTATCAAAATATATTTATAACATGTTTCAAGAATTTTGTATGTTTGAATTAAAAAGTTACGTATTAATTGTCGTACAGTATTAAATTGTTTACATATATATATATATATATATATATATATATATATATATATATGTATTTTTTACAGGAATTTGAAAAAAAGAAAAACTTCAGTTTAAGAAGATCAAGTTTTTTTATTTTTAATATATTGTTATTTAATTTTTTATGTTTTTTTTACATGTTAATTGTTTTTATAATTGTTGTTTTTTTACTTTTTAATAGATTTTCAATTTAAATACTTTGTTAATTGATAATTTTTTTTGTTCATTTAAATAAACTTTTTTAATTATAATTAAAATGTTTTGTTTAAATTAAAGATGTTATAAAATCATTGTTTTAAGAAAAATTTATTTTCTATAACCAGCACATAATTTTCTAATATACATTTTACATTTTATCATTACACTTAATATGATACATTATTTTATTGTCTTATTAATGAAGTTGATTTAAACTTCTAATTAAAGTAATTAACTACATTATCAAACTATGATAATAACAAAAAATTTCTCTTTTAATGTAAATATTTAATGCTCATATCTTAGAGTTACAATTAAAACACATAATGTATTTTAAATCAACTATAACATTACAATTCGTTTTTAAATTTTAATACATATAGATTGTATATTTATGACAAAAAACATAATCAGTGGCGGCTTTAGCGGGTGGGCCCACCCAGATTTTTAAGAACATAACGTAATCAACGGGAAGTATTATCAAAATATGGGTGTTGTTTATATTCAGAGCAACTCTAGAAAACAAGTTAGTTATAACCATTAAAGTAAGTAGCGAAATATTTAGAAATTTCTAGTAAATAATTTAATGAATAACCAAACATTATTACGTAAATACAGTGGAACTTGGATAATTCGAACCTCAAGGGACCAGTTAAAAACTTCGAATTATCCAAAAATTCGAATTAGAGAAGTTCTTAATAAATAAGATCAAAACAATAAAATTTCATATTTTCAATGAAAACTCTTTATTAAATTGAGACACACATATTTAATAATGAATGCAACCATAACAATTAATCTGTTTTTTCAAAAAATGATGATATTTTGGCCTGTTTCCTCGAATTCAGTCTCTCGGCTTCACGTGATATGTAACACGCGATCACTTTCCACTGTACTAAATGAAAGACGTATGTATTCAAAACTACAAACAACAACAACAAAAAAGTAGACGATAATAACAAAGTAGACGATAATAACAAAGTAGACGACACACAGATCGAAATACGCAGTTGACTAGTTGAACAATACAGTAACATGCAGACACGCAAAAAATATCGTTGGTAAATTATATTTTCTGAGAAATTTACTATTGTTTCGAGTGGCGACTAGAGTAGTTTGAGAGCCGGCCGTCACGGCGTCACTGTCGCTGTCACAGGGGGTAGTCGGTAGTCTTCACAATGCAGACTGCAGTGTGGAGTAAGGTTGTGTTTGTTTACACATATTTCTTCTTCTAAATCGTCTTTCCTCATCAGTGATGATTCACATTTGGTTTATTGTGCATTAAGTTTTCATTGTGGCTAAGATAAACTAATCAAGGCTTAGATATTGAATATATAAACTGATATAAACATATTGAATAAAACATTGAAGTGATATTGTTAGAAAGAGCCTAAATTGTAAATAATATAAAATGAGATCACTGCACTGATAACCTGCAACTAGTGTTAGTGAAAGTGGAAGACGTTTTTTAGGAGGTCTAAACTGTATAATTTATTTATTTATGTGCCACAACCAATTAATATGGATAAATATTTGCTTAAAAGAAAACCCCCTAATAGTTCATCAGTTCAAACAGACCTCGGTTCTGACGATGGCAGGCCTAAACTAAGTAGCATGTCTGAAGAAGTTGATCAAGAAAAGAGTAAAAAAATAAAATTGGACCAGCCTTGTACCTCTAAAACACAAATGGTAGATAGTCAAGTTGTCTTTCTTGATTTGAGTATAAGTTGTGACAATGGGCCTAAACAGCCAGTAGTAGCGTTTCCACGCCGAAACATTAGTGGCAAACAAAGATCGTTTCAGAGATCGTGGTACGAAAGATGCCCTTGGATAGAATATTCAATTAAAAATGATGCTGTTTATTGCTTTGTTTGTAGACAGTTTGCGACACAGGGCCAATTACTTGAAGATGTATTAGTAAAAACTGAAAACTGGTTACAGTGATTGGAAACATTTAGGAAGTATGGTGACAAGACATGAAAGTTCTAATGTCCACAAAGCATGTTTATCTAAATACCATGGATGGAAATCCTCCAAAAAGACTGGCGTATTAACTACAAAAATTAATGATCAACTCACCAAGGAAATACAAAAAAATAGAGACATCCTTAAGTCAGTTATTAGAAGCATTATATTTTGCGGAAGACAAAACATTGCTTTGCGCGGGCACCGTGAAACTGAGCTAGAAGATTATGAAGATAGGGCAGAAAATAGTGACTCTAGTGAGTCAGGCAAAGAAGCTGATTCCGAAAGTAATATTACAACCAAACGGTCTGACAAAGGAAGTAGCTATCTAAACAAAGGCAATTTCAAAGAACTGCTAAGCCTTCTTTGCATTGAAAATGAAACCTTAGGCAAAAATATTAAAAGCTTGCCAAAAAATGCAACATATACATAAAAAATGATACAAAATGATATTATACTGACTACTAGCAAAATAATTACTGATAAAATTATTTCTGAAATTAAAGAAGGTAGCAATGTTTACAGTATAATAGTTGACGAGGCTCGTGATGAGGGTCACTGCGAACAAATGAGTGTATGTTGCAGATATATTCACGATTCTAAAGTAAAGGAACGATTTCTTGGGTTTATTCAAGTGCACGAACTAAATGCACAGTACTTGGCTAACAAAATTAGATAGTTATTCATAGATTTACAGCTTGAAATTGAAAAAAACTGTGTTAGCCAATCATTTGATGGAGCCAGTGTCATGTTTGGTGAATTTAATGGCTTACAAGCACTGATTCGACAGTTGACCAAAAACTCATGCCCATACATCCATTGCCATGCCCACAGACTGAACTTGGTCCTTGTAGATGTAGCCAAAAATGTTCGTACCGTCGATGAAACAATTGGGCTTCTTGGAGCTATTTATTCTTTTCAGTCGTCATCTGTTTTACGGCAGGAAATATTTTCTTTCAAGAAGAAGACAGCAACTGGTAATAAACACTTACATGTACCCCAGCAATGTGACACAAGGTGGGTTTCCAAATATAAGGGAGTCCATTTTTTTAAAACTGAATTCACCTCTGTTGTAAGTTCTTTAAAAAAAGTGTAGCAAGTGACAAGAAAAAGGAGTCTGCAAAGGCAAAAGGACTTTTGTGCCAGCTTACATCTTTTGGTAACATTATCGTCTTAGTCTGTCTAGACAAAATACTTCAATGTGTCAACATACTTTCTATCCAACTCCAATCCTCAACAATTGGCATCGGGAAAAGCCTTAAACTTATTGTAGCAACCATGTCAAGACTGTTAGCCTTCCAGACTGATGACCAGTTTGAAGAGTGCTATGAAGAAGCAGTTAAAATTGCAAATATGAACCAAATTGAAGTAACAGGAAGTGCATCCCGTTCACGAACACAGAAAGTGTCAAGCCGACTGGATGACTATGTAACAATAGAAACTATTGGCAAAGACAGAAGTGCCACCGCAAATGATGCAGATACTGAAAAAACAAAGATGAGAGCTAATTTTTTTGCCATCCTAGATAATATTTCAAATGAAATGAAAAGAAGGTTTTCGGAAAATATTTCTTTTATTTCGGCCATATCTGCGTGTGATCCAACTTCTAAAACCTTTTTAAATACAGAAATACTGTGTGCTGCTGCTTCTTCATACGGACGAGACAGGGATACTATTTGTACTATACAAACACAATGTGAGCTTGGAAAAATAATGTTTTCAAGTTGTAAGGATCCTTATAGTGTCTACAACGAAATATGCAGCATGGGCACATGTTTCAAAGAACTCAAGGATCTCCTGGCTACATTTTTAGTAATACCTGTAAGTACAGCTACGGCAGAAAGGAGCTTCTCCACGACGAGACGTATAAAGCCACACCTAAGAGCATCAATGGCAGGCCAACGACTAAGTAATCTTGCAATTATCTCAACAGAGAGGGAGTTAAGTTACCCTTTATTGATGGATCCAGATCCAGTTGTAAATGAGTTTGCAGCTAAAAAAGGAAGACGCCTCCAATTTGTTTTAAAATGAACTGAACTCCACTACTTACCATCTTCTTATCTTGAAACATTGTAAAACTATATTTAACCTCTCTATATTGTAAATGTGTTTGATTAGTAACATTAAAGTGGATTCATTAATGAAAACCTAATTGATAGTTTGCGTTTATTTGCACATTCCATACTCCCCTCGCCCCCGGAATACCCATCCTAAATTTATATATACATATACATGGGCCCACCCAAAATAAAATTCCTGGAGCCGCCCCTGAACATAATTTTCATTTTAAATTAAATACAACAATACTTTTTCATGTAAGCATGTAATGATTTTGTCATATATTTATAATAAAATTTTCAACTTATATTAAAAACTATATATAATATTAATTTTTTTTATTTTGTGAGCATTTAATGCTCATAACACAACAGCTTGTATACCCACCAACAGGGAACACAAGGCATAGCAATAGTGACTCAGGAGAGTGAAACGTGAAAAAGTGCGAGTAGACAACTCTTTAAGACTTTTGCGTTATGAGCGAATCTGACCCGACTTATGGTATGGCCAGTACAGGAGGTCAAAGTTGAGGCTTTTTCATGGGCTCATATTTTTAGATTTTTCTCTGACTTTTCGAATTTAGATTATGATGTACTAGGTCTAGGCTTGGTGACTGGTGCAATCAGACTATATAAAATATCTTCCATTAGGAGACCATATGTGTTTGACTCATTGTTGAAAAATGTTTCCTCTTAAGGTGTATTTATATATATATATAATTAAACTATGTCCCAATGTGCATGTAGCTTTGAGAGAAAGATTTGTAACTTTAGTAGTTACGAAAAGGTGGACATACAAAGTTGCTCATAAAGTACAAAGTGGTATCATGGATTACTTTTGCACAGCTTTGGAATACCAAAGTGTGCATTGTAATTAGTAACTATAATTTTTGACAATAACAGTCCGGTACGTTTCCACGTTTGCAATATGACGGCCAGAGAGCCTTGAAAAGTGACATTTCTTAATTTCCTATGTATATAAAAACGTTTAATAGATAAAATAGCTATAGTTAGGTGAGTAGGTATTGATTTATTACTAAATTATAAATTTTAAGTATCTCGATCATGCGCACTTTCCTAATGCGCCATTTTTAGAAACTGAAGAAATCTGCAGGTGAAAGGTATTAGTTGTTAGACTTTTACTAAGTGATTATGATACTCAGAGTTTGTTACATTATCGTACAATTTTAACAGTTACTCTTTTACAATATTTAGTGAATGTACAATTAGTTGTTGAACTTATTAATATATATATTTTTTAATATTGTGTTATGTTGGTTGTTATATATTTAATAATTGTGAGAATTTTATTGACCTTTTTATATTTACATATAATTCTGACAGTTATACTTTATTATACATCATTCATTAACTATAAAATTAACTAATAAACTTAATAGTTAATTGCTTATTATAATATTAATGACAAGTACTTTGTTGTACTTCAGATTTATACATCCATTATTTATAAGCTTTTTGAGAAATGTTCTTAAGCATTACATTTTTGTAAAATAAACAACAAATTACCATTACATTTTTTTTTAAATGTTCAAATATTTCACATGTCTATAATTTCTTATTAGTGGGGATAGAAAAAACAGGCTCTTTGGCCGCTATTTTACATTATTCAATAACTATACAATTAGATACTAAACTTATTATAACTATTTTTATACCAATAGTGTACAATTTTTTTTTGGTTTTATATATATAAAATGTAAATATTTATATATTTTATATATAAATAATGTAGTAATTTAATTAAAGATTTTATGTTTACATATGATTTTGACAGTTCTAATTTAACATCATTTATTGTTTATATAGTATAGGTGCTAGCAACGTTTTCGTGAGAGAATTTTAGAACAGTTGGTTTTTTGATATGCTGTCTCTCTTGCTCTTTTGGTTAGAGTCCGGGCTACCTGGCTGGCGGTAGTGGTTGCGTTTATTAGTGCGCATCTTACCTGCACAGGTAAAAATCCTTAACTTTAAAAGAATTTTTTAAAGTGTAATTTTTAATTTTTTGCCTTTAGATAGATCCACCAGACATACATTTTTTATTGCCAGGCATTTTTATTGTTGTTAATTATGCGCCATACGCAATTTTTTATTTTTTTTAAATAAAAAATTCAAAGTATTTTTGAATGTCTGTAATTTTTATATTATGTTCTTTAAACATATAATAATCTAAAATTAATTAGCCAGGTGTTAATTTGATTGTTAAGTATTAAATATAAATAAAAAAGTAGTGAAAAGTATTGCGGTATGATGCTTGTGGTTAGAGAGAGACAGTTTAAAGTGCAAGAGAGATAGAAAACGACGGCAGCCCATTGGCAAATGGACAATATGGCGTGAGTCTAAAATCACATGTTTGTTCTGATTACGTTATTTGTGATGTTTGTTTATTAACACGAGAGTAGTCGCACCCGCGGCAGATTGTCGCACAATAATATATTTTGCTCGTAACTGCAGGAATTTTTTTTCCCGAGGTTGGCAGCCCGTCTAAACTTCGCGGCGACTGTCTCCTACGTGACGTTGGGTGGTTCTGGCCGCTAGTGTGTGCCTGGAGCTTGCCGTGAAGTGATTTCTAAGCGTTTGTCAGTTTTGTGAGCAATTTGCTCACGCGCGACTAGTCTCATTAGTCGAATATCAAACTGTTGTCTGCGCTTATATATTGTATATTTTGTGTCATTTATTTGTATATACGTGTTTTTTTAATTATTTAGTATATTTAATTATTCAGTAATGAATTACGAAAAGGAGCAGGAACGAATTAGGAATATGTTAGAAAGTGTAGCGGATGTTGGTTCAAGTGAAGTTGGTGATGACATCTCTGATATTAGTGATGTGGAAGACGAAAGAGAAATTATAAACAATCCTGGAGAAGAAATTAGATCTGATGAAAGCTTTGATGAGGAACCAGAAGAAGGTAATATTGCAAAAAATATTCAAACCCCACTAAATAATCAAACCGTTCCACCCATAACTGTTTCTAATCTAATCAATCCAATTTACTTTGGTAATGATAGGCCCAATCCAACGGTCTGGTCAGATAGACCTCAAAGGCGGCCCTCTCGGACCAGAAGGCACAATCTTGTAACACAACTTCCAGGCCCGTTAAGGCAAGCAAAACATGCTAAATCTGAACTTGAATGCTGGAGCCTTTTCTTTCCTGATGAAAAAATTGTTTTTTACACTAATCAGAAACTAAATGAAGTGAAAACAAATTTTACCCGAGACAGGGATGCAAAGGACACAGATTCAATTGAAATGAAGGCCTTGATTGGTCTGCTTTACTTAGCAGGAGTATTACATTCACACCATCAAAATGTATTGGACTTGTGGAGTAATGATGGTCTTGGTATTGAAATTTTCCGACTAACTATGTCAGTTAGCCGTTTCAGAGTTTTGTTACGAAACTTGAAATTTGATGACATACATGATCGTGAACAGAGGAAAAATCAAGATAGATTTTATTGTATGAGAGAGTTTTTCGATGAATTTGTTCGTTTGTGCCAGGAAAACTACAGCCATGGGGAGTTTGTAACGATTGACGAGATGTTGCCTAATTTTCGGGGTAAATGCTCATTTAGGGTCTATATGCCGCAAAAACCAGGCAAGTTTGGCATAAAGGTTTGGGCCATGACAGATTCAAAAACATTTTATACGTCCAATATGGAAGTATTTATCTCAAAACAACATCCTGGGCCGTATGCTGTAGACAACACAGCTAGGGCTATAGTAAACAGATTGACAACCAAAATACATAATACTGGACGTAACATCACCTGTGACAACTTTTTTACTTCTTTGCCTCTAGCACGTGACTTGCTTGAAAAAAGATTGACTTTGGTGGGTACTATTCGCAAGAATAAGAGGGAGATACCAGCACAACTAAAATCTGAACCTCCAGGCGGCTGTAGAAAAGTGAATAGCTCGATGTTTGCTTTCACTAATCAGGAAACACTAGTTTCTTACGTTCCGAGAAAGAAAAAGTTTGTTCTTCTCCTGTCCACGCTACACGAGACAGATGAAATTGATGAAACCACTGGGGATGACTGCAAGCCAGCTATTATAACATTTTACAACAAGTACAAGTGTGGTGTAGACGTATGTGATGCCATGCAAAAACAATATTCTGTATCCAGAATATCGAACCGCTGGCCACTGACAATTTTCTTTTTTTCATTGAATGTAGGGGGCATCAATGCTTTTATTATAAACAAGGCGAACAATTTAAATGTACTTAATGATGCCCATCTACCTCGAAGGAAGTTTTTGATGAATCTTGGCCGACAACTAACTCTGCAACATGCTGAACGAAGATCAAGTGAGGTATCGAATATTGCCAAACCAATGAAGATAAGAATAAGAGAAGTCTTCAATCTTCCACAAATTCAACCACAAATACATGAAGGTGCTGATCATGGACAATATCCTTATTGTGTAAAATGTCCCAGACGGAAGAACAGGAAAACAACCGTCAAGTGTAGTTTGTGTCAAGTGCCAATTTGCAAAGAGCATACATCATCAAGGTGTACTAGATGTGCTGAGGACGGAGGAATGGACACTGACTAATTTTGATTTATAATCTTTGTACACATACAAAAGTAACACTGTAACAATTTTCATTCCACCTAATTTCCACTAATAAATAAAATAGAGTAAGTATAACTCTTTCATTGTCTTGCATATTATTTACCTCTTTACAAATAATAAAATGTAATAATAAATGTACTATAGTATAATAACATGGAAGAAGTATGATTATAAAAAGATAAATATTAAATATTTAAAAGCTAAAACAAACTGTTTGCAGTGAAAGAAGCCATAAAATGCGCGTGAGCAAATTGCTCACGCGCGACTTCTGGATTTCTGCATGTGGCGCGACTACTCCCGTGTTAATTTCGTTACAATGGCCAGTGATAAAATAAAATGTGTTTTTTGTAAAGGACGTAAAGATAAAATCATACTTTTCATGATTGATAAACTGAAGTAAAGCCAGGAAGTTTTGAATATACGTTTAAAATATAAATTAAAATACAGTGACATCGAGTTGCCTACTGAAATAAATGAAACAGATGGATATCACAGACAATGTTACAGCAGTTTTACAGCTTTAATGGCAAAATACCGTGATCCATCGACTGAAATAGATAGTATTAGTAAATCCACTTCACATACCTTGCCATCAAATACTCCATCAAATGTTAGTGAAGTTTTAATTCATCGATGTTTAATTCATCACACAACATCCGATGATCTTGAACGGAGTTTAAATAAAGAAATAATACCGGAAAACGCTGTTGACAATTTAAACAATCAGTGTATGTCAGGACATCCTAAAATCTGATACTTTGCATTATATATTTGTAATTCACGTGTAATAATCAGGACTTTTTAAATTAATAAATGTAATTTTTGAACCTCCTTTGATATAGTTTTTATTCCATTCTTTTCAATTTATGCTTACTTTAATTTTATTTTTATTTTTATGTTTAAATTTTTTCATTTCAAATTGTATATACAAGAACAAGTGTAAGTAATGTATTTTTGCAATTATTTCCTGTTTCATTCTTAAAATTTTCTGTTATATACTAGCCGATGCGCTGCCGTCGTTTTCTACTCTCTTGCACTTTAAACTGTCTCTCTCTAACCACAAGCATCGTACCGCAATACTTTTCATTACTTTTTTATTTATATTTAATACTTAACAATCGAATTAACACCTGGCTAATTAATTTTAGATTATTATATATTTAAAGAACATAATATAAAAATTACAGACATTCAAAAATACTTTGAATTTTTTATTTTAAAAAAATAAAAAAATGCGTATGGCACATAATTAACAACAATAAAAATGCCTGGCAATAAAAAAATTATGTCTGATGGATCTATCTAAAGGCAAAAAATTAAAAACTACACTTTTAAAAATTCTTTTAAATTTAAGGATTTTTACCTGTGCAGGTAAGATGCGCACTAATAAACGCAACCACTACCGCCAGCCAGGTAGCCCAGACTCTAACCGAAAGAGCAAAAGAGACAGCATATCAAAAAATCAACTGTTCTAAAATTCTTGTTTTTCAAACGTTGCTAGCTCCCGTACTAATAGAATTACCTATTGAACTTATTAGTCTATTTTTTAAACAATATAGTCTCATCTTGAAGGTTATAATTGTAATAATTTTGGGATTTTAATTGAAATTTTTATATTTACATATGATATTGACAGTTCTCAGGTAAAATTATTTATTGATTATATTATTTTATAATGAACTTATTAACTATTTAATAAAACCATATTAACACATTTTGTTGGTTATAAATCATTATTGTTTCATTTCGTTTGTTCTATATGATATAGTGGGAATTTAATTGAATTATTTTTATTTACATATGTTTTAGACAGTTGTTCTAACTTTCTAATATTGGTTGAATATACAAATAGTAATGAACTTAATTGAATATTTTTCAAAAACAATATTGTCACCTGTAGGTTGTTTAGTGATTAATAATTGTGGAAATTTAATTGAAATTGTTATATTTACATAAGATTTTGACAGTTCTAATTTTACATTTCTCGTTGATTATATAATTAACTATTAAAATTATTACACAATTTTTATAAAACATAATTGGACCCTTTTGGTGTTTTTTATATATATAATTTCCTTTGTGGGAATTTTACTTAAAGTTTTATATATACACGTGATTTAGGCAGCTCTAATTTTACATCATTTGTTAAATACATAAATAACTATTAAACTTATTAGAATATTTTATATAACAATATTGAACGCTTTTGGTGGTTACATGTAAATAATATATGTGGGAATTAAATTGTAATTTTTATATTTTCATAAGATTTTGACAGTAATAATTTTCCAAATTTTGTTAAATATGTATTTACTATTGAATTTAATAGACTATTTTGTAAAACAATATTTTCTAATGTTGGTCGTTATATGATTAATAGGGTGGGCTGAAAAATATATATATATATATTTTTTTCTCAACGCTATACCGAAAAAAAGTTGTCTCTAGGATAGGTAAAAAGAATGCAATGAACACAAATTTTTTTTAACCAACCCCCAGCTAGCGCATTACACTTGAAATTTGGAAATTTTATGAAAAACACGAGATTTTTAAAGATTTTTTAAATTTTCTTTATAGCTGTATATTGGGTGCTATACTGAAAATCCGTTACAGTACAGCTGTAAAAACAGATTAACTTATTAAAAAACTAGTATTTTTTAAATTTGAGGTAGCGCAACGGACATGAAAATCATGCTTTACAGCGTCAAATACGAGCGACTACCGGCTGCCCGACTCCCCTCCACCATTCCCACCAGACTCCCCTCCACCCATTCCCGGCCATCCCTTCCACGCCCACAATGCACTGCGTGTGTACACTGGCAGCCATATTGTGTTCTCTCTTAGTTTGCAAACGATATTGTACTAACGTGTAGTTGCTTTGAGTTGTTGGTGCAGATTATATTACAATTATCTGAGTGAAGTTTAAGATTAGTGAGAACAGCGTGCGTTATGGCTGTTGCCAAAAAAACTCGTAGTGATTTTGAGTGTCCGATATTCGGCTACCCAAGGGAGTTGCCTGTAAGTAAGCTTCCAACCTACGAAGATGTTCTTAGGAGCTGTTTCCATGAACAGTACATCTTGGCTTTAGAAAGTAACAAGCCTGTTAGTTTCTCTCAGATTTCTAACATTGTTGCCCCAAATGTAAAAGCTATATTTGATAAAGCGTCAATACCAACAGTGACACCCTACAGAATTGTTCAGTTGATAAATTCATACCATGATAGCTACCGTAGTTTAATGAAGTCCTTTAACCCTTTGGACCCCAGCCGCCGATATACCGTCGGTAGATTTTACTACCTAAAAACCCCAGGCCGCCGATACATCGTCGGTAAAAATATTCCGAAAAATACCAGCCGACGGTATGTTGTCGGTGAGATACTAGCGATTATAATTAGCTTTTTTGTGGTTTTTCTTTAAAACAATTAACGTGTATTATGTTCTGTACTTCATTGTGAATCCATATATTTTAATAGCGAAGCATTAATTCGACTCATGTCTGTATACTCGATAGGATACACGCAGCTGATAGTGTAGTGCGCCAAACCACCAGCCACAGTTTGCCGCGCTGGGCAGTGTCACGTCAGCCGTCTGGCGAGCTGTGCTGTGCGAGGTTATGTTATTGTTTACGTGTTAGTTATTGTTGTATATTGTAAATATTATTTTCGTTACTTATAATATTTTTTGACAGTTTATTTTGTTAGTGATTAGTGTGTTGTATATAGTGAATAATGAGTGATCAAAACATAAAAGACCGTCCCAGTGAAGTTGATCGACAACTAAACTTAGACATTTCAGATGATGACTTCTCTGATATTTCTGATTTATATGGCGATGATAGTGGACATTGACCCAACATATCTTCCAGATTCTGACAATGAAAGAGATGTAGGCCTATTTAGTGTGAGAAATATTTCAGTTGACCAACCTTCTACTTCAACTCAAAGTTATACTGCACCTAGCCCTACTCCTACATCGCAACCTGTGCCTACGCAACGATTACAAGACCGATTTCGCCGTTCTCAAGTTCTAAGTGATAATTCTGATTCATCAGATGACGAAGAAGAGGATAATGAAATTTGGCAAGGCATAAACGAAGTGCAATGTCAAAACATTACACACAACTTTGACTTCAATGAAATCCCTGGTCCTTCTCGTAGTGTACCAAATATTACCAAACCCATTGATTTTTTTAATCTCTTCTTTACACAAGCCCTGTTAAACATATTTGTAAGTGAGACCAACCGTTATGCCTGTCAACAAATTTCAACAAACACTAATGCCTCACCACACAGTTTATTCAGAAAGTGGTTTCCTGTAACACTCCCTGAAATAAAAGCATTTATTGCTGTCGTGTTGAATATGGGTCTTATTCGTAAGCCTTCCATAAAATCATACTGGAGTAGTAGTCAATAGTCAATAGTCAAAATCTCTTTATTCATGATAGTACAAGTGTACATGAATGGTGTCGATAAATCAAGGATATACATATTTTCTTCGTAGTAGCCGGTGTCAGTCAACTTCGTGGTTTCCTCTCATGTTTCATAGGAATAGGTTTGAAGCTTTGCTTAGTTTTTTTCATGTTGTAAATAACAATGCTCTTCCTAAGGCAGGTGAACCTGAATATGACCCAACGCAAAAGTTTGCTCCTGTTCTCGATCACTGTAATAGGTTATTCAAGCAGTTTTACACAGGTCATCAACAACATCAGTTGACGAATTATTGATTGGGATCAAAAGTCAGACCCAACTTATGCAATATATGCTGAACAAGCATCATCACCGCTGGGGCGTGAAACTTTGGGTTCTTGTGGACTCAGTTAGTAACTACTGCTTGAGTTTGATATGCTATAAGGGTAAGAAAAATGAACAAGAAAAAGAAGACATAAAAAATTATGGCTTAGGTTACACACTAGTAAAAAATTTGTTAGTAGCCTGTAACTATATTCATAAAGGATATCACGTGTTCTGCGATAATTTCTTTACGAGTGTAAATCTGGTAAAAGGCTTGTATCAAAATAAGACATTCTTCACTGGAACAGTAAGAAAAACAAGAAAAGATCTTCCGCTAGGTTCATCAGCTACACTTCAAGTTGGGGAAAAAAAGTATTGGAGGAAACAAAATATAGTGGCACTAGCTTATACGCAAAAGAAAAGCCAGAAGAAGCCAGTAATTCTCCTAACATCGAATGCCCAGATAGGGGACGTAGAAAATACGAAACGGAGACATGGAAGAAGCACAACAGAAACTAAGCCAGCAGCCATAATAGATTACAACAAATATATGGGCGGGATAGACAGCAATGACATGATGCTGTATTCTTACCTCGATGAACGGAGGACAGTGAAATACTGGAAGAAGGTTGTGTTCAACTTATTTGCTAGAATGGTATTGAACAGTTACATCATTTATAAAGAAAAACAAAAACTAAATGGCAATAAACCTCTAACTAGATATCTTTATTGTGTTTCTGTCATTGAGTCAATTACAGATGAGTGGATCTCATTTCGTAACGAGAACATTGGTGGTTCTGGCGACAACAGCGGTGCAGGTACTGCAAAAAAAATGTTCGGACTAAAAAAATTGGATGGAAGAAAAGAAAAAACCTGTTTTGTTTGTGGGGTCCAGATTACATGAAGAAAGGAAGGAAACGGTCCAGAACCGTTTGTATTGGCTGCAGGGAAGGGTGTCACGCCCAGTGCTTGGCTAAGCATATTTGCTCCAATAATTAGACCACCTTACAAGTAAATGAAAAAATGTAAATAGGCTGTAAATAATGTTTTTTTATCTTTTTATATAGTTCATCTTGTTACAACAACAATATAATGATTTGGTAAGTCAAATATCTACTTATTATTTTATATGGTATAGTTATGTAAAAAATGTCATTTTTCAGGTTCCGTATCAAAATGAAAAAAATTTATATAGCATAATTATTTTTTACTGTAGGAAGCTGAAATTTTGTACGCAGGTTGCCAATAATATTCTAAACAAAATAGACATATTTCCCACGGGTAAAATATTCTTGTTTTTTTTTTTTTTTTTTTTTAATTCAAACATAAATTTTTTATTTAAATGTATATATTTCTATATGTACATTTATAAATATATATACATTTTCAGTAATAATGATGAAATTATATTTTTTATTTGTAATCTATTTCTGAACAATTTGGTACATAAAACATATTAATAGCTCAAACTCTTATGATTATATGAATTATTTTCATAAACGTTGCAAAAAGAGTGAAATTCCCCTGGGGTTTTTGGCATGTTCCATGTATAAGTGGACTTAGTAAAAATTTTAACCAATCTAATTTTTGGGTCTGGGGTTCAAAGGGTTAAGCGTGATAAGGATAGTGACAAATACAAAAAGAAAATTGAGGCATTCAAGCAAAAAGCTTTATCAATCTTTGATGTTTCTGCTTGCAAACGTACTCTTGCAACTGCAAAAAAGTCCCTGAGGTATGTGAGTGCCCTTTATCAATTTTATGTAAATGTGAAAAAGACAAAAAAATTCCAGTGCTTGAACTAAAGTCTTTGTTTTTCCAAAGGAATCTTGGAATAGGAAAAATTGGAAATTCAGACAGGAAGGAGACAAAAAAAACTTACTAAAAGACTGAATTAGGAAGGAAATTAAAAATCAACAAGTATCGTTCTAACATTCCACTAGTCTCCCAGCCTTCCTGCTCTGAGGATTTAACTGAAGCAGCAGTGATTTCGGATGAAAGCTCAACTGAAGAGCCAGATGTTTCTGATGACAACTACATTCCTAGTAAAGTCAAACAGCCGTGGCAGATGCAGGTACAATTAAAAAATACTGCATTGGCCAGTGACCGATTTGGAGTGTCGGACAGGGCAACTGCAGCTATTGTCTCCAGTGTGCTACATGACCTAGGTCTTGCAACCAAAGAGGAAGATTCTCTCATCTATATATATAAAATCCAATGTATGTTTGTTTGTCTATTCTTTATGCGCTACCAAACCGTCCAGCCGATCGCCATGAAACTTGGGGAAGTTGTTCTATATACCCCAGGGAAGGTTTCTGTCCTATTCCCGTTTCTTTAATCCCTCAGGGCTCCATCCCTTGAACTTCTAAAGTTTCGATGTTAATCAAATAGCAGGATGCATAAAGGTATAATAAGTCAAATATAAAAAGAATATCAGCTGTGGGTTTTAAATATGTCAAAATTATACTGTTTATATTTTTATGTTTTTATTTCTTGTGAAGCTATATTAATTAATTGATTTATTTGATTAACAGCTGTTAAATAAAAACAATTATAATAAAATTGTGGTAGGCAAAACTTTCAAAATTAAAAATAATTGAGTACAGTAGTAAACTACACAAAACATCAGCTGTTGTAAATTGGATACTATGTAAACTGAAAGGTTGCTGCACATTTCAATGATACAATAAAAACTCAATATTATGACCGGCGAAGCGGGCGAGTACAGCTAGTAATAGATAAAAATAAGGTGAGGAGGGAAAGAAAATCCTACAGAACAATTCTCCAAGACGATAGTACAAAAGAGCCAAACGTAATACAAGGCCTGTACTTTGATGGCCGAAAGGATAATACGCTGACAATTGATAAAATAAATCAAAAGTGTTTCCGAAGAACAGTCAAAGAAGAACATTATTCAATTATAAAGGAGCCTGGTTCCATTTATGTTGGCCTTATCACCAACTACTGGGACTGCAAAAGAGATTGCCAGTGCAATATTGGATCATTTGAAAAGTTCAAATATTTTGTTGGACGAACTGGACGTGATTGGATGTGATGGTACCGTCACAAACACAGGATGGAAAACTGGTGTGATCCGCCAAATTGAAGAAAATATTAAGAGGCCACTGCAGTGGTCAGTTTACCTTTTGAACTTCAATGAACTACCGTTCCGGCACTTGTTTCAAGCTTTGGATGGCGAAACGACAGGGCCAAAGTCTTTTAGTGGTCCTATTGGCATAAAACTTACGAAATGTGAAAAACTTCCAGTTGTGAAGTTTCAAAGCATTGAATGTGAGCTACCAGATATCGACCGGAAAATGTTAAGCAAGGATCAGCAATATATTTTGGATATAAGCTCTGCTATAAAGTCTGGCACTTGCACGGGAGACTTAGCAATTCGTGAACCAGGTCCACTTTCCCATTCCCGATGGCTGACAACAGCAAACAGAGTTCTTCGTCTCTACATAAGTGAAAACAATCCCTCTGAAGAGCATCACATTTTGGTACAATTCATACTTAAATCATACATGCCTGTATGGTTTAAGATTAAAAAAAGTAAGTACCTTACAGATGGGCCGAACCATGTTTTTGAAGTAATAAAATCTTCCAGATTCCTGCCAGAAAACTTAATTGAGGTGATCCATCCAGTGATTGAAAGAAATGCATTCTTCGCACATCCAGAGAACCTGCTCCTTAGCATGATCGTTGATGAAAGAGCCCATATCAGAGAGTTAGGGTTTAGGAGAATTATAAAATCAAGGTCTACAGCTTCCCAACAAATGACGATCCGAACTTTCAAACCGCCAAATATCGTTTTCCAAGCAAAGGAATATCACGAAATGATTGATTGGACTTATGCTGCTCTTTTTCCACCACCTTTGTTGAGAAGAGTGTCTGATGAAGATATTTGGGCAAAAATTTCAACAGGCAAGACAGCCAAAGAGTGGAACTTCGACAAGTTTCCGTGCCACACACAGGCTGTGGAACGATGTGTTAAACTGGTAACCGAAGCCTCCTCAAAACTCGTCGGCATTAAAAACAGAGATGGTTTCATCCGAACAACGCTGCTATCAAGAGCATCAATGCCAAAATTTTCAAGCAAATGCAGTTTCAATGTACCAACTATCTAAAGGACTATGATTTAATTAATTTTGTTATAAACATTATTTTTCAGTATGAGGATTGGAAATGTGTATTTCACTATAACTTTTGTGATTAATAAAGTCTTATGGATGAATTATGTATTATTTATGTATATAATATTCCTTTAGGTGATTGAAAAAACCCAAAAAACAAAGCCACTAAACACATGAGTGGTGAAGTCAATTAAGTTACAAGCCTCATCGAGCCACAGCCGGCACCCGGCGGGCACTCAAAAAGTTCTCAGTATCTCAGTATGTCAAGAGATAGTCGGAAGTTTCAGGTGTTTATTCATGCTGATAAAAAGCCTTCTAATGCCCACAGAGGAAGGTACAATGAACCAGTACCAGGAGAAGTTGGTGTAGTCATTCTTGGCCAAGAGTTTGAAAAAAGATATATTTTAATAAAGGGCAGAGATGAGAAACTGCAGCGTATATGTGAAACTCATAGAGCTTATGATGCTCTGCAGTATCCCTTAATGTTTTGTTATGGTGAGGATGGCTAATATATCTCCATTCCTCAATGTGACCCTGTTACCAAGTCCCTTTACAAAAAACCGTTTCTGCCGCGAGCTACTATTGTTTCCGCCTAATGGTCTTTAGTGAGGAGGTAAATTATCCGCTTCATTTCCGTGGTTTATTAAATCAGTTTATTGTTGACATGTACGCCAAAATCGAAACGGAAAGACTAAATTTCATTAGAAACAATCAGCTTCGAAAACTTCGAGCTGAAAACTACATTCACTTGAAAGATGCCGTAAACAAAGGTGACATTGATCCAGGGGACCTAGGACAAACAGTGATCTTGCCTTCAACATTCACAGGTGGAGCTCGGTACACGCACGAGCGGACTCAAGACGCAATGACCTATGTGCAGCACTATGGGAGGCCAGATCTATTCATCACATTTACGTGCAATCCTAAGTGGAATGAAATCACTGAAAACCTGTTTGATGGACAAAAGCCTCAGGACCGCCATGATTTGATTGGTCGTGTGTTTCACCTCAAAGTAAAAGCCATGATAAATTTATTAACAAAAGTTAGCATTTTCGGACCCAGCTTTTGTTTCATGTACACTATCGAGTGGCAAAAGAGAGGACTACCCAATGCGCATATCCTTCTGTGGTTGAAAATCAAAATCAAACCTGAACAAATTGATCAAGTCATATGCGCTGAGATACCAGACCCTGAAGCAGATCCAAAACTACACCACATCGTAAAATCAACAATGATTCATGGCCCCTGTGGTGACTTTAACAAGAAATCAGCGTGCATGGTTAAGGGGTCGTGTAGCAAAAAATACCCTCGACCGCTTCTTAAAGAGACTCAGACTGGGGATGATGGTTATCCAAAGTACCGCAGACGAGCCTCAAATGATGGTGGGCAAAGTATCAAAATTAACGATGTGACTTTGGACAATAGATGGGTGGTACCTTACAACCCTGTGCTCTCCCGTACATTTAATGCCCATATCAATGTCGAATTTTGTAATTCTGTAAAATCGATTAAATATGTTTGTAAATATGTAAATAAAGGGAGTGATCAGGCAGTGTTTTCTTTAACACGTTCACGACGACGGGAAATTCCCGTACTATTTTATATGCCGTCGTATTTTTCAATAATTATGTCCAAAAACCGTGAAGGTTTTTTTTTCATAAAACGTCTAAGGATAATGGGAAAAGTAAGTAGGATTCGTGATTTTGCCCAAAAAAAAATTTTTTACAACTTTTTTTTCAATGTTTATACGTGTACCCCAAGGGGTACACGCCGCGCCTCTGTTGCAATTCATTACGCCTGGGCGTCGTGCGCCCGACCGGGTACACGCGAAGGTCAAAGCTGCTGTAGACGATCGCGCGGGAAACACTGATCACGTGATGGGGGGGTACATCCGCGTTGCGCATTCCGTGCTCACCCCAGTGCGTACACCAAAACAAGCAATCTAACACACACACCAACTAACGGCAATTGTTTGTATTATTATTGTGTTATTGTCCGGTGAGTTGAGTGTCACACCTGAAGTAGATCGTGTTGTATTGTGTTTACTACCAAAATGGACAGTGAAGACATTGCTGAAGCCTTGGATGATTTTATAGACGTGTCGGAACTAACTGACTTTGAGGCTAGTGGTAGTGAATATGTGCCTTCTGACGAGCCAGACAGTGACAGTTGCAATGAGTCAACAGGGGATAGTGGTGATGAAGTCTCACTTGGTGAAAATGACATTGTAAATAGATCGGATGTAAGTAATTTAGATTTAGTTAGTGTAAACAACTCAATACTTTCTGAAGTGGACCATACACCCGCATTAGCAACCCCTCATGTTCCAGTAGCAGCTGGCAGTCGAGGTCAACCTGCACAGCAAGTATGGGGCGAGTGTAGGAGTACAAATAGGCAGTTTCCATTTACTGGGCCTGCTGGCTTACAATATGAATTTGACACCTCCAACCCGATGGAAATTTACGAACAATTCCTAAATGACGACATTTTAAACCTCATAGTTACTGAGACAAATAGATATGCCCATCAGTACTTGACTACTAATGTCATCAAGAGGAGGTCTATGATGAGGCAATGGGTAGATGTAACTCAATCAGACATCAAAAATGTACTCTGCATAATAATGATTATGGGAATCTGCCCATTGCCTCAAATGAGACTGTACTGGTCTGCAAAACCTCTCTACAAAAATGAAGTTATAAAAAAAACTATGCAGAGGGATAGATTCGAAATGATTCTGAAATGTCTTCATTTCCAAAACAATGATGAGGAAGATGCCGAAGAACCTCGTCTTTCGAAAGTAAAACCGCTTGTAGAATTAGTCAACCAAATATGCAAGAAAATAATGATGCCAGGGGAAAGTATTGTCATAGATGAGACAATGATTCCATGGCGTGGACGTCTCATTCTACGGCAATACAACCCGCAGAAAGCCCACAAGTATGGTGTAAAGCTGTACAAACTTTGCACTGAGAAGGGGTATACCTACAAAATGAAGGTATACGCAGGAAGAGGGGATGTAACAGGTAGCTCCGGCCATGCACAAAAAATCACTATGCATCTGATGTCAGATCTTCTTTGTCAGGGGCGTCTGCTTTATGCTGACAATTTTTATAATAGCGTGGGCCTAGCTGAAAAACTGCTAAATCAAAAAACCTACTTGTGTGGGACTCTTAGGTCGAATCGGCAGGGAAATCCACCAGAAGTGACTAGAAAGAAATTAAAGAAAGGGGAAGTATTTGCCCAAGAAAACGAGAACGGAGTAAAAGTGATCAAATGGGTGGATAAAAGGAAGGTACTGATGGTATCAACACAAGCAGAGGACTCTGGTGTCTTGGTTCCATCTGGGAAAATTAACAGAAAAAGGGAACCAATTTTGAAACCTACGGCTGTTCTTAGTTATAACAAAATAAAAAAGGGTGTAGACATTTCGGACCAAATGTCATCTTACTACACTCCCTTACGGAAAAGCAGCAAATGGTACAAAAAGGTAGCAGTAGAAATTCTGTTAGGGACCTGCGTTGTAAATTCACTGGTCATTTTCAACGATGCTAGGGAGCCAAACCGAAAGTGGGATGTGTTAAGATTTAGGGAAGAGCTGATAAAAAACCTTATATCATCTACAAACCCTGAACCAACCCCTGACGAAACCCCTGTAAGAGTCCCGTCAAATGCAACACCGCGAGTCCAAGGACGACAGCAGCTCAAACACTGCCTTATGAAACGAGATGGTTTGGCCCACGCATCCAGAAAGAGGTGTCACTCCTGCTATGAAGGACTTGTTGAAGAAATGGGCACAAAAGAAGCAAGAAAGAAGGCAAAACGGGTCAACACGTACTGTTCCAGCTGTCCAGATGAGCCAGCAATGTGCCTCCAATGCTTCAATAAAGTTCACAATTAGTTATTTTTTATGTGCTATAAATATTTTACATCATGTAATTAATATTATTTACTTATTTTTACCCATTATTTTATGTGCTATAAATATTTTATATCATGTAATAAATAGTACTTACTTATTTTTAACCATTATTTTATATGCTATAAATATTTTACGTTATGTAATTAACAGTATTTACTTATTTTAACCATTTTTTGTGCTATAAATATTTTTATCGTATAGTTAATGGTATTTACTTATTGTTAACCATTATTTTATGTGCTATAAATATTTTACATCATGTAATTAATAGCATTTACTTATTTTAACCATTATTTTTTGTGCTATAAATACTTTCATCATGTAGTTAATAGTATTTACTTATTTAAACCATTATTTTTTGTGCTATAAATATTTTCTTCGTGTAATTAATAGTATTTACTTATTTTTAACCATTATGTTATGTGCTATAAATATTTTATATCATGTAATTAATAGTACTTACTTATTTTTAACGATTATTGTGACCATTGTGTTTAATAAAATTAAACAAATCTTTTCGTGAAATGTTTTGATTTTTTACCTAAAAACTTAAGCAATCGTGCGCCCGACGGGGTACACAATCGTCTGAGATATTCCTATGAGCGCGGGCTCATATTTTACATACCAGCAACACAGGCAGACTCGTAAAAACAATCGTTACGAAACGCTTAAAACGTGTACCCCATCGGGCGCACGACGCGCTTTACGAAAGCCCGGCGTGTACCCGGTCGGGTACATGCCGGCAGTTACGAAAGATCGCATGTACCCCATGGGGTACACGTCGTCGTGAACGTGTTAAGTGAACAGCTTGATGAGGTGACTCAGTATGAATCAGGGCAATACATAAGCAGCTCCGAAGCAGCTTTGAGAATATTTATTTTCCTGTACATGAACGCTTTCCTCCAGTATTCCACCTTGCTGTTCATCTCGAAAATGGTCAAAGAGTGTACTTTACATCAACTAATGTCACTGATAGTCAATAATCCAGTTAAAACCACTCTTACAGGATTTTTTGAATTGTGCCAGCATGATGACTTTGCTAAAGGTCTTCTTTACTGTGAAGTCCCAGCATACTACGTATGTAAATCCAACAAGTTTGTAAGAAGGAAGCAAGGAGTTCCCGTGCAGAGCTACGTTGGAATAAGAAAAGACCATGTCTTAGGTAGAGTATACATTATACACCCTAACAATTTCGAATGCTACTACCTCCGGCTTTTACTACACGAAGTTAGAGGGCCCACGTCGTTTGAACATCTCAAAACTGTGAGAGGAGTTGTTCATCCAACCTTCAAGGCTGCTTGCAGCGCGCTTGGATTGCTCGAGAATGACTCTCACTGGGACCATACACTAGAGGAAGCTTCCCTTTCAGATTCCCTTCACAAGATTCGCGAGCTTTTAGCTACCATGCTGGAGTTTTGCCAAGTAGGCAATCCCATGGAACTATGGGAAAATCATAAAGAGAGTTTGGCGGATGATACAAAGAGGTCGGTAGGAAAAGATTTTAATAATGTGGAGCAAATGATGGACATAGTTTACAACAGGTGTTTGGTTTTGCTTTAAGATTTGGTCTATTCAATATCTGGAAACTCAATTCAACATTACGGCCTTCCTAACCCATCACGTGAGCATGAGACTGTGACAACCAACCGAGAACTTCTAAGGGAGCTCAATTATGATATAGCCCAGCTATCAGATGCACTTGATGTTAATGCCGCAAAGCTGAATCAGCATCAAACTAATGTTTACAAGGAAATCACAAGTAGTATTATATCAGAATCAGGTCACCTCTTTTTCCTGGACGCTCCTGGTGGAACAGGAAAAATATTTTTAATTAATTTACTGTTGGCCAAAGTGAAAAGTGAAAGGAAAATTGCTATTGCAGTTGCTTCCTCAAACATTGCAGCAACGTTGCTTGATGGCGGAAAAACCGCACACTCTGCATTTAAGATACCCCTTAATCTGAATCACACTGAAACACCGATGTGTAACATATCAAAGCAATGCAGCCTAGCTCAAGTACTGAGGGAAACTCAGTTAATAGTGTGGGATGAGTATACCATGGCCCATAAAGGAGCTATTGAAGCACTGGACAGAACACTTCAAGACATAAGAAATTGCCACCGTCTGATGGGTGGTATCACGGTTCTTATGGCTGGCGATTTTAGGCAAACTCTGCCTGTAGTGCCCCGTGAGACACGTTCTGATGAGGTAAAAGCGTGTCTCAAGTCATCTTATTTATGGCCTAAAATAAAAATCCTGACATTGAGGGTTAATATGAGGGTTTACCTAAAAGGTAATTTAAAATGTGAAGAGTTTTCAGCCCTATAATTTACAATGCTGTTTTTTTTCAACAGCCTGAAGAAAGGACCAACGATAAAGAAGTTCTTGAAATATTTGACTAAAACCCGAACATTGATTGAATAACTATAAACAATTATGCAAGGTTAGTTATCTTCCTCTGTGGTCATAATTTACCACCAACCTGTACATATTTATTATATGTCAAAACACTTATGGCCGGTTTCACCAACCTTCGTTAACTCATTTAACGAACGTTACAGATTTGACGATCGTTAAAATGTTGAAAAGTTGTTTCACGAACGTCCGTCATCACTGACGCTTGTTAAATCATTTGTTAAATTTGATGGTCGATATTCGGATCTTTAAAGTTTGAAGGCTGGTTAATTTTTGGTTTTATGTATTATTTTTGAGGTTATGCGAGTTTGTTATTAAAACGAAATGGCTGAATATTTTGATGTGGAGTTAATGTATATAGAATTTCTAGAAAACATACGACCTGCACGAGGAATAGTAATGCGTAATGATGATTTTTCACAATTTGGATGACTTGAAGTTTGTTTTGAGATACAGATTTAGTAAACCAGTAGTGCTAAAGATATTGGAACAGATTGATGCTTTGCTTGAATTCCCTACGGACAGAAACAAACCATTAACACCAGTGCAGCAATTACTTCCCACCCTAAGGTTTTACGCTACAGGATCGTTTCAAATCGTCAGTGGGGACTTGCAAGGAATCTCAAAAGCTAGTGTATGTAGATACATAAGAAAGTGTCTGAGGCGATTGCCTAACTTTCACATCAATAAACTTTCCAAGTGAAAATGAACGAGGAAAAGTCACACATGATTTTTACAGAATCGGAGGATTTCCCGGTGTAGTAGGAGCTATTGACTGTAGTCATATCCCCATTAAATCTCCTGGTGGGGATAATGCAGAAACCTTCCGAAACAGGAAAGGGTATTTTTCAATCAACGTGCAAACATTATGTGATTCTAATCTATTAATTAGAAACATTGTAGCTAGATGGCCAGGGTCCGTACATGACAGTTATGTATTTGATAACTGCAAATTGAGAATGGAGTTTAAATAGGCGGAATAAGAAACTGTCACTTATTGGGTGACAGTGGCTACAGATTGTCAAGTCATTACGTCACATTGCGACTAGGAACACAGTCGAGCACCAGTACGGTGTATGGAAAAGACGATTTCCATGCTTGAGTTTAGGATTAAGAACAAAATTATCTTCTACTCTCACAATTATAGTATCGACAGCTGTCCTCCATAATATTGCCATTGAGACCAAAGAAGATGAACCACCAGTAGATGTTGCCCTTCACCAGTTCCTAAATGCAAGAAGACTCGTTCAAGAATATGAAGATGCACCTGTTCCCCAAGTGGCTACACACAATCATGGGCCTTCAGCCGTACACCGACAAAGATTAGTAGTAGAAGCGCACTTCCTTTGAATCGTTTAAATGTTGAAAATAAATTTAAATGTACCACATATCTTAACAAAGATTTTAATGTGTTTCAGCAATGTTAGTTTATTTTTCACTATACTAAATTAGTTGTAAGCAATAAATATCGCTAAATCTTACAATTTAATTTATAAAGATATGAAATAAACGTACCGCCAGACACGGTCGGGGCCCTTGGCTGCAGTCCCGTATCTCACCCCGATTAACCAAATATAACCCATCAGACTATTCAGCTATGATTCACCACATATAATGAATTAGATTCCCATTTGTTTTTTTATAGATAATACAGTAGTTAAATGCTCAGTAGAATACATAAGGAACAAAATAAGTACTTTTTGATTACGTGTAGGGTAATGTCTGATGGGCCAGCTAGTATATTTATAAAATGTATGTCAAGTGAAAGTAAAGAAAAGAAAATTATTTAAAAAATTATGCAAAAATCTTAATCAGAGTATATTTGTAATTTTATTTGTTTAATTTTTCTTTGTAATACTGTATTTTTAATAGCAAAGCTTCTTTCTGTAATTCAAATACTTCCATTTTTGCTTCATTTTTTCCTTCATTTGCTTTATTTACAAGTCTATAACGTTTTGTCTTGATTGAGGAAGCTCAGATAATTTTTGCCTTGCTTTCGCTGCTTCACTTTTTTTTACATTTATTAGAGCAGGCCTGTTTCTCGCCCTCCACTTTACTTTTCCTGAACTGCCTCCACAACTTTTAGGAGTCGAAGTCGACAGAGGGGTTGCAGTGTTCTCTGTGACTGGGGCTGGTACGTCTAATATAAGAATATGAGCTGTGCTTTCGTCAACACATATTTTGCCAAGGCTTAACGGCGCTTCAAGGGGAATTGAGCTTCCATTGAAATCAAACTGGTACGCGCTTCCAGCACCAGCAGAGTCACTTGATGTACCACCTAAAACAAGGTCCATTCAGCTATAAATGTTTATAATCATTCAATTTAGCTATAATCACTTATAAATTATTCCAATCTAAAATAATGGTACATAAAGTCATAACTAATATATAATCAATACTCAATCTTAAGCAAGTGTCCTTTCCGTCATGTTCTTGTTTAACATATTGTATGATGTTTTATGGTAAATGCATTACTGTGATTCTATCCTTAAGGCCTATTTGCCTATAGGGATAACTATAGTTCACCGTATCGACTTCACCTGCATTTACGGAGTACAGTATATTTAAATATAAATATTACAAGTGGTCAGTTTTGCTACGAGAGACTTCTTATCCATTTTAGAGAGTGCTTCTCGATAGTCTTAAATAAATGATAAATGGTATTCATTCTTGTATACTTCATTAGCAGTTCCCGCCAAGCGGCTTTGATAACCGGTGTCCCAACATTTGTTTTTATGAAACTTTTTCAATGTTTAGTTACTCCTTCATGTGTAGTCGTGCTGCATTAAATGTGTTATGTGAATAACAAAGAGCTGTTATGTGCAGTAACATAGATTAGTAGAACATTTCAATGAAGCCTAGGTATTGGTAAATCGTATAATACAACAAATATTACTAACTTATTTCTACTGTAAGATATTCTGGTCTTTTAAAGTATCGTAGCCGTATTATTGTTAAATAAAATAAACAAATAAAACGTACCTGGTTTCATGTAGAGACGATCACTATAAAAATCATTCTGAAGAGAAGAGGGGTATTTTGATCTTTAATGATACTGAGCAACTGTGCTTCGGTGTCATCTAAAACAGTTGTAACTTGGCTTCCTCCTCCTGTCTTGAACAAATTTATTCTGTCTTCGGAACATTTCTTTTTTGCTCTTCTTTTAAAATTATCATAAAAGCTTTTTAGCTGTGTTGTCGTTCTTTTGGTTACGTTGATGTGGCTATTAAATTTTTCCAATATAGCCTCCCATATAATATGTTTTTCTCTCACTGTTACACTATCTGATTTTTATTTTCAACAACGTCTTTGTACTTAGAAATCAAATCTACTAAAATAGTTTTTTCCTCTGGTTTAAAGTTAACACCTCGGTTTTTCTTTACTTCATCCATTTTATTTGTACTACGCTACTCGTACCTATATAAATAAACTTCAACACAGATAACCTCGCATTTATCTTTGTATTTATTTCAGTAAACAATGATTTCGTTCAGTTGTCTTCTAAAACATGTGTAACCAATAGGAAACGAGATAGTTCGGTTCACAGTGATGCCAATTGGTTAAGTAGTGCTATTCAAATGGAACGTTAGGTTTGACGCTTGTTAAAGTTGATGAAGTATTTTTTAACGGACGTCAACATTGGTGAAACAGTTTTCTTTTAAACGAGCCGTCAAAAATTGACGGGCCGTTAATTTAACAATCTTCAAGATCTATTTGACGAAGGTTGGTGAAACCGGCCATTACTCTTTTATTTTTGTGTAAAGTTAGTAATTACATATAGTAATAAATAAAGAAAACACACTGATTAATAAAAATGAAAATGTTATCAATTTCTAATTGTATCCAGTCAAACGGTGCGAAGCCCGCGGGTAACTGCTAGTATTTAATAAAGTAGATAATAAGTTTAGTAGTTATATATAAAATCAATAAATAAAGTTAAATTGAAAATGTCAAAATTATATGTAAATAAAGAATTTCAATTAAATTCCCACAAATTACTTTATTTATAATCAACAAAAGGGTACAGTATTGTGTTAGAGAGTATTATATCAAGTTTATTACCTAATTTTATATTAAATGAATAGCGTAAAATTATAAAATTCAAAATCAATCGTAAACGTAAAAATTTCATTTAAATTCCCAAAATATACATATAACCATTGTACTGTGATAATATAATTTTATAAGACAGTCTATTAGGTTTATTAAAGAATTGTACAATCAATAAATATTTGTACATTAAAATTTAAAAAATCTTAAATAAATATAAAAATTACTTTTAAATTCCCGCAATTTATGCACATATAACCAACTATACAGGGTGATTCATGACGTTCTCCCCCCACTTCTATAGCATATTCTACTACTAAAAACAATGAAAAAATGTCATATAAACATAGGTCCAAAAACGCTTCGTTAGCGAGTTACAGCCATCAAAAGATTTCGTCATGGTTCATGGGCAAAAAATGAAATAATATTGTACATAACTTATGGAAAGGTATATTAGGATTGAAATTCCATGATTTCATATGTATTTTCACATGGAAAAGCTAATAAAATAGGTTTGAGAACTGTACCTTAAGTAGTTTTTGAGTAATCCGGGTTAAAATTGGGATATTAGGACAAAAGATTCAGTTTTTCTCAGTTTAGTGTACAGAAACGTTGTTAAATTGGTTACAAAGGCACACAACTTTCGTACATTATTTGTTCAGAATTTAATTCTGAGTTAAGTTGTGTAAAAAATACTACAGAAATAAGAACAGAAACTCAAATTTATTAAATTAAATACATTATTAATGCAAAAGAAATTACTATACAAATTAAACAAAATCATTGCTTTGGTCTAACAAATGCAATTATTATTATAATTGTTATTAAGAATAAAACTAAGAGTAAATAATAAATGATAAATCCAAAAAAATAAACAATAAACATTGTCCAGTATCATTTTACAACCAATAACAACGTAATATTGTACGCAAAACCTTTTTCTAATTTGTTTAATTTTTTTCCTAAGTTGGTAACGCATGAACAACAGCTGATCAACAATTATTTCCTGATCCGGTTTGTACATAACCTGTTCATTACAGTATAACAGTTTATATGTATATTTATATGTAGTAGTGTTTTGCAAGTTACAAAAGCTATTTGTGTGAAGTGCATTGCAATAATAATTGTTTTCTGCGAGTTGTCTATTGGTTGTTTTATCAGTGAAATAATGCCTTACGTATTTACATCGGAAGAATATGCTGATATGGTTTTTATTTTGGGTTATTGTAATGGTAATGCTAAAGCTGCTAGAGATGAATATGAACTACGTTACCCTAATAGGAGGATTCCAGATTCCAAAACAATACGTGAAACTTTCCTCACTCTTCGGGATACAGGATCACTACCAAGTATTCGTACTAGTTATGAACGTGCTTTCCAACATGATGATAATAACATTATTAACGCTGTTCTCCGAAGTCCAGGTGTAAGTACACGGCGTCTCTCTAGGCGGATAGGAGTTTCACAGTCAACTGTGTGGAGATCACTCAAGCGACATCAATTTCATCCATTTCATAAACAACAGGTTCAACATCTACAGCCGGGGAACACCGATTTAGTGTCAATGTCTGGTGTGGTCTTATACACAATTGGCTGATTGGACCATTCATACTACCTGCACGACTAAATGCTGAGTTTTATTTGCACTTCCTTCAAGATGAGTTGCCACAGCTGCTTGAGGATATTCCTTTGCATCTCAGACGAAATTTGTTCTTCCAGCATGATGGAGCACCTCCCCACTTTTCTCGGGCCGTTATTACTCACTTGAATGATCAATTTCCTGGACGATGGATTGGCCGTGGAGGGCCTTACCCTTGGCCACCAAGATCACCAGATCTATCTCCATTGGATTATTGTATCTGGGGATGGATGAAAGGTCTAGTCTACAAGACAAGAGTTAATTCGCGAGAAGAATTAACTGCCCGTATTATGGATTCTGCTACACAGCTAAAGGAACACCCAAGAAAATTGAGAAATTCAACAAAAGCAGTACACAAACGTGCTTTAAAATGCATCGAAAATGGAGGCCTCACTTTTGAACATGTACTGTAATAAAAAACATGTCTAAAGTTGGGAAAATCAATTTGTTGTTCTTTTAAGGTAATTTATTTATTTAATTTAATAAATTTGAGTTTCTGTTCTTATTTCTGTAGTATTTTTTACACAACTTATATCAATCTACTCAGAATTAAATTCTAAACAAATAATGTACGAAAGTTGTGTGCCTTTGTAACCAATTTAACAACGTTTCTGTACACTAAACTGAGAAAAACTGAATTTTTTGTCCTAATATCCCAATTTTAACCCGGATTATTCAAAAACTACTTAAGGTACAGTTCTCAAACCTATTTTATTAGCTTTTCCATGTGAAAATACATATGAAATCATGGAATTTCAATCCTAATATACCTTTCCATAAGTTATGTACAATATTATTTCATTTTTTGCCCATGAACCATGACGAAATCTTTTGATGGCTGTAACTCGCTAACGAAGCGTTTTTGGACCTATGTTTATATGACATTTTTTCATTGTTTTTAGTAGTAGAATATGCTATAGAAGTGGGGGGAGAACGTCATGAATCACCCTGATGATAGAATATTGCACTATAATATAGTTTATCATACTTAATTTATAATTCTCTTTATTTACAATTGAAATATAACTTTATTATGTGTAATAACTATATATACAAGTTAAATTATTATTATCACAGGTTTACGATAAATTAAAACTCTATGTATTAATAGGAAACGGTTTGTTCAATATGTGCCACTAGAACAAACATATGTTTTATTTTTAATTTAATATTTTGAAAGTGAAACTAGCCATTTGTAAAATGTCTTCAAACAAGATGCCAAAGTTCAACGTAAGTAATCATTATATTTTCACTTTATTACCGGTATTTTATAATTTCAGATAGAAATAATAAACTATTAGTCTTTAATAATCTTTTAATGATGCATTTACCAACATTAAAACTTCTCATTTATTGTTTATTTTTCAAAAACTTCTATTTAAAACTGTTGCATAGTTGTATATTCATCCATGTATTATGTCTTTGGAAGTTGGAATTTGAATTTAACATTATTATAATTTATTAAATATAATATTGATTGTAATTAATTACAATATATAAATAATTTTACATTATTACTGTA
>JAQJVL010000623.1:106480-137170 GCA_035578905.1 Stictocephala bisonia
AACAAACGTTTGTTGTGTCGCAAATATATTAGACCAAAAGGTTGGAATTAAAAGAGGACCGTCATGAACCTGGCTGCTAATCATTACCCAGGAATGACGTTCATCACCGCGGGAGAGACAAAAGGATACCTACTAGCCAGTTGTTTACCGAAGTTGTACAGACTGACCGATGGAATTTTCCATGCTGTGGAATCGGAAGAACTCAACCACGTATGTAAGACGGACGGAGAATTCCATATGTACAAATGTCCATGTTACATCACAGCAGTAATGATGAAGAAGTATGTATATTTTAAAATCAAAAGTGAGGACGCCTGGAATAGAGAATCTACTCACGACTTCATATGCCTATAGCCATTAAAATATTGTTGTAAATCACGACTACTCTTATTTCCTTTTCTCGTGCAATACAATATTGTGTATTAGAGGATACCTGCACGTCGTGCAGAATAATCTACCGAATGATCTTTGGGTAGAATTGCCCTATCAACTTAATGAGTTGATAACAGTTTCAATTATTTTCGTTAAAGCAACCAGCATAAATAGTTGATATCAGTTTCAATATGTTTCTTTAAACCGTAATAATGAGTTGATAGTAGTTTCAATTAGTTTCGTTATACCAATAAACTCATTCAGTGTTGTTAAACCAATCAACTTAAGAGTTGATATCAGTTTCAATTAGTCTGTTGAACAGTATACACTTGTTTATAGTTTATATCACTTTCAATTAGTTTCGTTACAACAAGCAACTTACTGAGTTAATATTATATATATATATATAATCTTGGCCTTCTGGTTCCAACCGCTTCAAAGGGTTTTGTACATTATATGCATAAGCCGACGTTTCGGGCTACATCTTGAGTTCCATCTTCAAGCTGACTCCACAACTCAAGTGAATATATGAGTTTTAGACCAAGATTATAGATATAATTGTGACAAACGAGGACGTTTGTGATTTGTTTCCCTAAACTAAATGAAACTGATATCAACTCATCTAGTTTATGCGATTTAATGAAACTACTTCAAACTTATATCAACTCATCAAGTGTATGCGATTTAATGAAACTACTTGAAACTTATATCAACTTATCTAGTGTATGCGATTTAATGAAACTACTTCAAACTTATATCAACTCATCAAGTGTATGCGGTTTAGCGAAGATAATTTGAACTGATATCAACTCCAACAGATTGAAATTAATATTAATTACTTTCGTTAAACCGCATACACTTGATGAGTTGATATAAGTTTAAAGCAGTTTCATTAAACCGCATACACTGGATGAGTGATATCAGTTTCCATCAGTTTCGTTGAACCACATACACTTATTATTCGGTTTAATTAGTTACGTTGAATCGTATACATTTGCTGAGTAATATCAGTTTCCATCAGTTTCATTAAACCACATACACTTGATAACTGTTTCAATTGGTTACGTTGAACCGCATACACTTGATGAGTGATATCAGTTTCCATCAGTTTCGTTAAACCACATACACTTGATGAGTGATATCAGTTTCGTTAAAGCACATACACTGATGCGTTGATATCCGTTGCAATTAATTTCATTAAACCACATACACTTAATGAGTAATATCAGTTTCCATCAGTTCCGTTAAACCACTTACACTTGATGAGTTGATATCAGTTTCCATCAGTTTCGTTAAACCACATACAGTTTATGCGTTGATATCAGTTTCAATTAATTTCGTTAAACCACATACACTTGATGAGTGATATCAGTATACATCAGTTTCGTTAAACCACATACACTTGATATCAGTTTCAATTAGTTACGTTGAACCACATACACTTGATGAGTGATATCAGTTTCCATCAGTTTCGTTAAACCACATACACTTTATGCGCTGATATCTATTTCAATTAATTTAATTAAACCACATACACTTGATGAGTGATATCAGTTTCCATCAGTTTCGTTAAACCACATACACTTGATATCAGTTTCAAATAGTTACGTTGAATCGCATACATTTGATGAGTGATATCAGTTTCCATCATTTTTGTTAAACCACATACACATGATATCAGTTTCAATTTGTTTCGTTGAATCGCAAACACTTGATGAGTGATATCAGTTTCCATCAGTTTTCTTAAACCACATACATTTGATAAGTTGATATCCGTTTCAATTAATTTCGTTAAACCACATACACTTGATCAGTGATATCAGTTTCCATCACTTTCGTTAAAGCACATACACTGATGCGTTGATATCCGTTGCAATTAATTTCATTAAACCACATACACTTAATGAGTGATATCAGTTTCCATCAGTTCCGTTAAATCACTTACACTTGATGAGTTGATATCAGTTTCTATAATTTCCATTAAACCACATACACTTGATGAGTGATATCAGTTTACATCAGTTTCGTTAAACCACATACACTTGATATCAGTTTCAATGAGTTACGTTGAATCGCATACATTTGATGAGTGATATCAGTTTCCATCATTTTCGTTAAACCACATACACTTGATATCAGTTTCAATTTGTTTCGTTGAATCGCAAACACTTGATGAGTGATATCAGTTTCCATTAGTTTTCTTAAACCACATATACTTGATATAAGTTTCAAATAGTTACGTTGAATTGCATACTTTTGATGAGTGATATCAGTTTCCATTAGTTTCATTAAAGCACATACACTTGATATCAGTTTCAATTAGTTTCGTTGTGTTGGGAACTTCCATGTCTTAATATGCTTGTTGTGAAGTTGGAGCGCCAGAGGCAGTTAGTCTACTATAAAAGGCCACCCCTGTAATGTGTTATTCATCAGTCCCTGCGGGCTGCCTACTTACGACTAGTCCGTTGGACTGCCACCCGCCACTCTCACTCTCACTTAGGCCGGGACTCTGCCTCTCGCGGTCCAGCTCTGTCTCTATCTCCTGTCTGTACGACTGGTGTGGAACATTAAAGTACGTTATCCTGGTACGTGAGTTCTTACTCTTCATTGAAGACACCTTTGAACCACCCTCTGGTCTACCTAGCAGCGCCACTCCTGCCCGGGGACCACTACAACTGGTGTCAGGTGTGTGGGGTCTTCAACGTCCAGCTACAACACAACCACTACAGCGTCACAGGGAAGAAGGCTGCCGCTAAACCTGCTACAGGAGGACTCCTGCGCTGGATTGATTGGATCGTCGGCCTAGCTGCTGATGGTGGCCTAGTTTTCGTCGACTTCAGCTTCCTGTCCGTGGTGACCACCAGCTGTACGCCACCACTACCAGAGAACGAGAGGAAGAGAGCAGTTTCCACCTGGACTACCTTGGCTACACCACTGTTCATGACCGTCTTTGATGAATCAGGTAATGAGATTTGATTATCCTCGTGTAGATGACCTTATGTTTAGCTTATGTATAAAGTGATTTATTCAAGTATAGGCTCTCAAACACATAGTTAAAATATTGTAAACACAACACTGAAAACATTATGGCTCATTCACAACTCACACAACCTTCTTCAAACACTACAGACACCGAATCACTCACAGGCATGAAAGCTACACAAGTCATCAAGATCATCCCAGAGTACCACGGGCGATTAAATGAAAATATACACGAATTTTTAGACGCCACGGAAGAATGTTTTGGATTAGTACGGGACTCAGAAAAGAAAATTTGGTTATCTTTTATTAGAACTAAACTAAAGGGAGCAGCATTCAAAGCTATACAATACTTAACGTTAGATTTGTGGGATCAACTGAAGGACCACTTACAAAGGCGATTTGGTGTAGGCGATACTATACGCTACATAGAAAAAGAGTTTACCATGTTAACTCAAAATTTACACGAAACAGTTGCGGAATTTGGTGAAAGAACTTGCACTCTAGCTGCAAAGATTTCCGAATATAATATAAAAGAAAAAGGGTACGATTCGGAAATGTTCCAAAAAATAATGGAAGACAGAATTCTTGTCCAATTTGTAACGGGACTCAGAGAACCAGTACGATTTCAAGTCAAAACGTATAAATGCGAAGATTATAGAGAGGCTTTGACTGTAGCTTGCAACTTAGAGAAGGAAGCTAAGTCAAATGGAGAATTTGACGGTAGAAACTATCTCCGTAAATTAGGCCTTAAAGATCAGGGTACATATCATGAGAAACCACGGTGTTTTAACTGTAATAAAATGGGACACAAAGCAGCCGAATGTTACCTAAATAAACAAAAACACCACAATCCCGCAAAAATTAATATTGTTACATGTTATTTTTGTAATAAACCAGGACACATAGCAAAGGAATGTCGCACCAGGGCTAATGTTTTACGCAATAAGGGTGTAACAAACAATCATCTCACATTCCCACATCCACATCAGGGAAACGAGAGCCGCCTTCCCCAAGAGAGTCGCACGGGCAGGCCAGCCAACTCTTTCAAGTCGGCTCAGTAAATTCCAGCCAAAATGAGTGTATTATGATTAATATAGATGAAAACATATCTGATATTTCTTCTATGTTATTAGATACTGGAGCAGGTATCAGTTTGATTAAATTAAAATGTCTAAAAGATGATACACTGATAGATGATTCAATAAAATTAAAATTACAAGGTATCCATGAAAACATATTAGAAACTATTGGCAGAACATTCTTAACGCTACACGTTGGTAACCTTGTAAAGGAATATTATTTTCATGTTATACCTAATGAATTTAAAATAAGAACTGATGGTGTCATAGGAAGAGACTTAATGGTTAACCTTAAGGTAAATATTGATTATGGAGACCGTTGTTTAAGAATAGGCTTAGATAAAGTAACCCTTCATACACCAGAAATAAATATTTTACCTAAAACAGAACAAGTACTACAAATTTTTGTCGATAGAAATGGAACAGGCTTAATAGAAGAACAAGAAATTGAACCAGGAGTATTCATCCCTAACACTGTAGTAACTTCTAACAAACATAAAGCTAATGTTATTGTAGTCAATACCACTGGTAAAACAGTTACATCATCTAACTTAAAATTTAAACTAGAAGATTTTAATACGGTTAATATAAATTTCACTCAACAAACCGTAGACGATTATTTAAAAATTAATGACTTAAAAAAGGAAGAACAAAGTGTAATTAAAGATTTATGTAACCAATATAGAGAAATATTCTTTTTACCTGATGACAAGTTGACAGCCACCACAACTGTTCAACATGAAATACCCTTGCTAGTAAATACACCTCCTATACATGTCAAACCATACAGATTGCCTGAATCTCACAAGGAAGAAGTTGATAAACAAATTAAAGAGATGTTAAAAAACGGTACAATTAAACATAGCACCAGCCCTTACAATGCACCTCTAGTAGTAGTACCTAAAAAACTTGACAATAGTGGAGTAAAGAAATGGAGAATAGCAGTAGATTTCAGACGCCTTAATGACGTAACAATAGGAGATTCTTTTCCTCTTCCTAATATAACTGATATTTTGGACCACCTTGGAAATTCAAAGTATTATTCTACCTTAGATCTTGCTTCAGGATTTCATCAAATTTTAATGAAGCCAGAGGACCAACCAAAAACTGCATTTAGCACAACAAATCAGCATTTGGAATTTCGTAGGATGCCATTTGGTTTAAAAGGTGCTCCCGCTACCTTTCAAAGGCTTATGAATAGCGTATTAGATAGTTTAACAGGTGAAATTTGTCTTGTTTACCTAGATGACATAGTAGTATTTAGCAGCACTCAAGAAGAACATAAAATTAGACTAACACAAGTTTTTGATAGGTTAAAACAACATAATCTATTACTTCAACCCGACAAATGCAATTTTTTAAAAAGAGAAATCAAATTTCTAGGACACAGCATAAGTGATAAAGGTGTCAAACCAGACAACGAAAAAATACGTTGTGTAAACAACTTTCCTAGGCCAACTAATCCGAAGGAAATTAAAAGCTTTTTGGGACTGATAGGTTACTATCGCCGTTGCATACCTAATTTTGCAAAAATCGCAAAGCCATTAAACAATTTATTAAAGAAAAATGTAATTCTAGAATGGAGGGATGAGCATCAAAAATCTTTTGAAGAGTTAAACAGTAAAATAACTACTGAACCAATTTTACAGTACCCTAATTTCACTAAGGAATTCATTCTCACCACTGATGCTAGTAATATCGCATTAGGAGCCGTTTTATCACAAGGAACTATTGGTAGTGATAGACCAATAGCTTTTAGAAGCCGTACACTTAACAATGCAGAGTCTAATTACAGTACTACGGAGTTAGAACTTTTGGCTATAGTATGGGCAACTAATCACTTTAGGCCCTATCTATACGGAACAAAATTTAAAATAGTCACAGACCATAGGCCTCTGAAATGGCTCTTTAGTATAAAAACACCAGGATCAAGATTAATGAGATGGCGACTCAAGCTAGTCATGAGTATGATTACGAAATCCATTATAAACCCGGAAAAACAAATTCTAATGCAGACGCCCTAAGCCGAATACAACTAAATGTTACAACCACCATTGACGAAGATAGTAATCAAGATGCCATAACGACACCCGCATTAGCAGAAGAAAGTGACAGTGAAACCGCCCGGAGGACTTGTCAGAATAGACTTATTACAAAACTCTACAAGAATACTAATGGTGACTATCGCCACTGGATACAAGACGAGGAACAACAAAAACAACTACTTAAGGAATACTACGATTGCCCCACCGGAGGTCACCAAGGACACTGGAAGACATTAGCAGCACTTCGACTTAAATATTATTGGCCTAATTTAAAATAGGATGTGATAGAATATGTAAACACTTGTAGATCATGTAACGAAAGGAAAACAAACCCTAAGGATAAAGCTAAAGCCCCAATGGAAACCACAGATACACCCAATGAAGGTTTTGAAGTCGTTCATATGGACATTACGGACCCTTTGCCAATGACAGATAGAAGAAACAAATATTTATTAACATTTCAAGATTCTTTTTCCAAATACCCCGAAGCCATACCAATTCCTGACCAATCAGCTAAAACAATTGCAGACAAATTCGTGACAGAAATAATATGCAAACATGGTACCCCTAAAAAATTAATAACTGATCAAGGTACAAATTTCTTAAGCGACCTTTTTAGTGAAATTTGTAAATTATTACACATTAAAAAACTACAGACAACTGCTTACCATCCACAAAGCAATGTACTAGTAGAACGTTCCCACAGAACTTTAATGAATTATTTGTCACACTACGTCAATAAAGAACAGACCGACTGGGATTTGTGGATACCTTTTGCCTTGTTTGCTTATCGAGCAACACCTCATTCGACTACAGGTTTCAGTCCCTTCTTAATGATACATGGTAGAGAACCAACTATACCAAGTGAGTTAACCTTAAACAAAGAAAATGATAACTCAATAGAATATAGTGAAGGTGATTATGTTCAAGAAATTGTCAAAAGATTAAATTCTGTCTTCAAAACAGCTAATGATAGAATAAAAACAGCAAACAATAAATCCAAATTAAATTATGATAAAAATAGTAACTTAAAGGTCTTTGAACCTAATGAGCTTGTATTACTACATGACGACAGTGTTAAAAGAGGTCGATCTAAAAAATAAAAAAGGCCATGGATAGGACCTTATGAAATAATCAAAAAGTTAAGTGATGTTAACTATGAAATAAAAAAGGGAAAGAAATACATAGTAGTATATGTAAATAGATTAAAATCATTTAGACTAAGAGCGCTCACCTGAATTAGAATTATTTTGTTACAGAATATGAACTGGAAAATGGATATAATAATTAGAATAATAACGCTAGGATTTGTAATAGTTTCCGGAAAAATACTTGTTGAAGAAGTAAGGAACAACAGATAGTTAGTAAAATTAGAAAGCCTTCCAAACTATCCAGGGTTATATTTTGTGCCACAGTTTTGGTTTCTGATGAGTAGTGAATCTTGGGAAGTTTTGTATAATGTACCCCTAGAACCACTAGCAAGAAGGATAAATTTAACCGAATCAATCTGGAAAGAAATTGTAGTACACAAACAAAACCATTCTATTCTCTGGACAAGCCCAAAAATTGAATTATTAGAGTCAGCAATTAAAAACCTACAAGATGCATATCATCAATTTAAAAATTTGTTAATACATACTGATACCATCACTAGAAACAAGAGAGGAATCTTTAACAGCCTTGGAAGAGCTTTAAAAATAATAACCGGAACTATGGACTCCGACGACGAGGACTACTATAATGAAAAAAATAAACACCGTAGCTTTTGGATAACAAACGGATCTACCAGCTGGAAAAGGATCAACTGACAATTATACAGAGCACGCTTTGGGGAGTCAACAAGACTACGTCAGAAATCAAGGGGAATCAAGACCTGCTAACGAAGGCCTACCAATACCTGGAGGAGCTCAGCAAGAACAACAGAGAAAACATCATTAACATCACTTTAAAATACACAAGACACACAGAAATCCTACAAACAAATGTCAGTTGTACAACAATTAGTTTCAGAAACTTTAGATTCTTTAGAGGTATTATATAATGCAATAGACGAAGCCAGACAATGTAAAATTAGCTCTTATTTAATCAAACCAGCAGAACTAACTAACATATTACGTAATGTTCAAGGTCATCTCCACGTAGGGGATTCACTTCCTCTGCCAGTCACTATAGAAACTATTTATAGATATTACGATATAGTTAGAATTACAGTTTACTTCACTAATGATAACTTAAGATATATAATTAGAATACCATTGAAACATATATCTCGAAAATTTCATCTATTTAAAGTAACTCCATTACCCCAACCATTGATGAATATCACACTTGTTGAAACAACTTATGCAATACCACAAATCAGTACAGAATACATAGGGTTTTCAGAAGACTTGCAATACTATGTAACAATGAAAGAGTCACAAGTACAGGACTGTACTGGACCACCTCTCATAATTTGTAATAACGTACCAGTCATTTATCCAGTTGATGAAATTGAACATTCTCATGCAAGATGTGAGGTAGAAATTTTTAAAAAATAATTCAAGCCCTAATTGTAACTTTAGATTTACTAAAATAATAAATCCTAATTGGGAAAGAATACCTTATTCTAATACTTGGATTTTTTCAGCTATGCCTGACAATGAGCCGGTCACAATAACTTGTAAAAATAACAATGGTGTTATGCAATTTTTAAGGGACATTAGGCTAGGAACACATGGAAAATTAACATTACAACCTGATTGCGCAGCTGTAGGATCAAGCTTTACCTTATTGAGTAGAGATAAAACTAGATCAGAAACCATGTCACACCCAGAGTACTCATTAATAATACCAAATGTCAATATTTCTTTTAATGATAAGGAAAAGGAGATTCTGAAACAATTTTCAAATTTTTCAGTAAACCAAAGGGAACTTATAATGAACCATGTAACTCATAATTTAAATGATTTAAATATTGCCAGTATTAGAATTTCTAAGCTCAGAGAACCAATATGAACCAACTAGTTTTGATGTTAGTAGCAATCATTACTATTTCATAGGAATGTGGACACTCATTATAACTCTTGTTTGTTTATATGTATCTGTTAAGTGTGGATTATGTACTTGTATTAAGGATTGTTTAGCCCCTAAGAAGAACAACACTGTTCTGCTCTACAAGATATCTCGCGATCCCCTGAAGCCAATGCTGACGACCCGAACACAACAACAGCCTTAATGAGCGAGACCACTGAAAGTCAACAATCACCCAGACGAAGCAGCCGACTAATGAAACTTAGAAACTAATATTAGAGATAAAATGTAATTAATTATAATATATGATTCACCAAGGGTGAATCAATTTTTTTTTAAGGGGGGAAGTGTTGGAACTTCCATGTCTTAATATGCTTGTTGTGAAGTTGGAGCGCCAGAGGCAGTTAGTCCTACTATAAAAGGCCACCCCTGTAATGTGTTATTCATCAGTCCCTGCGGGCTGCCTACTTACGACTAGTCCGTTGGACTGCCACCCGCCACTCTCACTCTCACTTAGGCCGGGACTCTGCCTCTCGCGGCCCAGCTCTGTCTCTATCTCCTGTCTGTACGACTGGTGTGGAACATTAAAGTACGTTATCCTGGTACGTGAGTTCTTACTCTTCATTGAAGACACCTTTGAACCACCCTCTGGTCTACCTAGCAGCGCCACTCCTGCCCGGGGACCACTACAGTTGAATCACATACACTTGATGAATGATATCAGTTTCCATCAGTTTCGTTAAACCATATACGATTGATATCAGTTTCAATTAGTTTCGTTGAATCACATACACTTGATAAGTGATATCAGTTTCCATCATTTTCGTTAAACCACATACATCAGCTGATATTGGTTTAAACGCTTTTCGTTAAATCGTTTAAACTTGATAACTTGATTGTACATTTCAATTTGTTTCGCTGGACTGTAAATTGATTAGTTGAACAAATAGTTTTATTCGCTGCTCAGTCTTACTATATTATTTTTTTCGTATAATTAAAATTGTTCAATTTAATTTCCCTTTCTATCAAGACATAACTATTAAACCTGACAATGGCTAAAGCACAATCCCACTAAATATTTTAAAGTTTAAATATCAAGTTTGAATCTAAGATTAACAATACATTAGCACTATTAAAAGATTATTACATAAACATTAAGGTGCTTATATATGTGTTGAACCTGTATGACGGAGTGACTTATAGCAACTCGTGTCAACTACTATTGTCATAGTAAACACTAACAAGAGTTAGCTGTTATTTATAGTTATTCTTCGTGTTATATGATGTATCTGTTGTAAATATTCCAGTTATTATTTCCCTAAATGTTGTAATTACTTACTAAGGTATTTACATTTTAGAAACTACTACACGCATCCAACCATACTAGTAATTAACGTATACTGCAAAGATTATACATACTACTCTTCACATTAAACCTAATATGAAGATTAGATTAACCGTTAAGTTAATGACACACACCAAAATATAACTCATCAAAACTAATGTTAACTAGATGAATAGCTAGGTCATTTAATTATTATGATTCCATTCGTGAGTCATTTGAAAATATAATATTTTTTAGAATATATTCTTTGATGTTTAGCTCGAAAATTTAAGCCCCAATTGACTAATGTTGGTAGATAGTAACCCTTTAAAATTTCGTACTTTTAATGCTTATAATCAAATAATTAATCAAGTCAATTCGTACAAATGCATAAGAACGAACAACATTATAATTTATTTGATTTATATTTGAAAAAAAAGTATACTTAATAAAAATAAACTCTTTCTTTTCATTGAATAGTCAAGAGCAACAGCTACCACTTACAGAAATAACAACTTTATACATTTGCTGTTGAAACGAAGCAAATTAAATGAAGTAGTTTGATCTCGAAATTACATCAATCAATATAGTAAAATAACTTTAAAGTAAAAATATATTCGAACATTCTATGAGAATGATTATTTTTAGCTTGTTAAATTTCCTATTCGCTGGTGTGCCGTTCAAAATATTATTTTAGCTTTCTAACTTTTAGTTTTCTTAAAACTTAAATTTAAAAAAAGACAATGTCAAAGACTTTGTGTGGGTAATAGTTTATTACTTTATAAATTTAATTTTATTACAACATTTAAAGTTAAGTATAGTCTGTGGGTTTTCATCCGTTGTTGGTAATTGAAAGCTACAATTAAAAAAGCACACTTTCAAAGTAAAATTATGCGTTAGTGTATTCTTGAGTTTTAAGAAGGGAAAATTCTAAAACTTGTTGATGAAGAGTCTGATGTAAGTACTGTACTAGGCAGATGGCTAGGGCATTACACATATCTCAAACTCTACAGTGAGAAGAATGTTAAAAGAACAGTTAACAAATCCTTACCGTGTGCAGTGCATCCAAAATCTTGGTTCTGCTGACTTCTTAGCTTTTTTATCACTCGTTTCTTTAGAAATCTATGAAAATGTCAGCATTTTTATTGTAGAAATATATACATATTAAAATACTTTGACACTCCACAGATTGTATGGTGAATTTACATGACAGCTATAATGGGTATTATGAAAATCAATGTGTTTTATCACATGTTAGCTAATTTGTCTCTTTTTGTTGTTCTAACTGCTTTTATTTACAAAAAAAAAAAAAAAAAAAAAATTCAGTCAATGTTTCGTCACTTAAAAATTTTGTATTGAAGTAAATGTCGTAAAGTAGTAAACTAATGCCAATGCAAGGTCTTATACATTGTATTTCCAAAATTTCAGTTTTGAGAAAACTAAATTAAAAAAGAAATAGTGGATATCTGGGAAAAGAGGGATTTTATTACATTCAATTACAGGATTTTGTTTTCTTAATTCAGGACATAGATTTGATTCTTGAAATATTTCCGCACATTTTAGATACACCTTTTATATAACTATGAGTGAAATGAATTGGTCTACTTATAATCAGTGCAGGATAACAGATTGGCAATTCAATAATAGTGTATAATTTTCATTTACCATGGTTAAAATTGTATACCAATAAAGATACCAAAAATATTAAAGAACACATTTTAATTTTTATTTTACAAACCAAAACCAAGGTCCAGCTTTAAATTGATAAAAACCATTTAAAAACATTACATAATGGTACATAGATACTAATATATATCATTATGTACTAACACATCAATAATTTAAATAATGTGTTAGTAACAAAAAAATTACTAAAATATATTACATTTGCAAACCTTTTTGATGAATGGAAATCAAAACTAACTGTACATAAAATGTAACGTATTACGAATATATAAATTTAACTATCTAATAGTTGCTTTAAATGTGGCAATAGGATCGTGACATATGTAATCCAGAAATATTGCAATTTTACAATATTTGGGCTGACACTTCATTTAACAGAACCGAATAGCAAAGGACGAATATGTGCTGAATAGAGTATTATATAAACAGAACAAGAATTTTTTTCATTAGCTTGTAGAACTGTAAGAAAGGATTAATAGAATTTGTTAACCATGCTATGGGTCACATTTAATGTGGCCAATAACAGTTGATTAATCCTACGTTGGTTTAACTTAGGATTAATACAACGTATTAATGCGGGCGCCCGCAGTGGACCACAGAGAGGTGGCCACAAGAAAGCATCCCAATCCCAATCTACAAAGATGTATAAGAAAGAGAAGGAAGTAAAGTTCAGATTAGACCGTGGAACCAAAGTATTGGAGAATTACCACACAGACATCAAGAAATCACTACTATGTGGTTTTGAGTCAATGGATGAAGTCCTTAAGGCTAAAGAGTACGAGAAGAGTGCCCGGAGTGTTGGCATACCTGTGTCAACCAGAGCTGTCGGGATATCAACCGTCGTTACCTACAATAAAGTTACTGCGACTGAGAACAACCGCCAACGTTTACCACCAATGAACATTAACCAACTATTTCGAGTGATGTTGGCGATGGTTGATAAACGAGTCTTTGACAACACACTAGCTGCAAAGTTAGATGACAGAGTGAGCCGTTTCGGAACGGTTCTGAAACGCTTGCCACGTTCCCGTACGAGTACCGACTTCGACCACGCCGTCTCTTTCGAATTCGCCGTTTCCGTGTAAACGTCGCCGTGTTGTTGAACGGACGTGGTTTAGACGACCTCTTTCCGGTTCGTCATCGTCTTCGAACATATCGTCTGATTCGATGCGCGTGTTAGCGATCGCCGTCGTGCGCGTATCACTCGCCGCGCTTTTCCTACATCCCGCGGACTTGGCATTATCCTCGTCGGTACCGGATCGAGTGTTGTTGTTTGTCTGCGACCGTGTCCTTTCGGAACGGGCACCGCTTCGCGTATCCGCATCGTGGTTCGCACGATAGGCCGTTTCCGTCGTCATGGTGAAATCCGTCCACACAGTCGAATCGCAAAATACGTCCTTGTTCATCTGCCTGACCATGTCCAACCAGGCGGGCGTAGCGTTCAGCGTCGCCGCAAGCACCGTTGCGTCCTGAGGTGAAGAGGTGGCGTAGTAAGCGGCGTACAGTACGGAGCAACATACGTTCCTTCCATTGCCACCTCGTTTGCTTCGTTCGGTAGCACTGGTGTCACCGACGACGGCACGAGCAGTGTTAGATAAGCCCTGTTCGTCGTGAGGTCGCATTTCGCCCAACACTTAACCCTTTCCGTCATGGCTACCATGGACCTGCAGTACACCGACAAGCCGTTCGTGTACGACATGGCAACCAGAGTGCGCGTACCGCGCGACGGCTTCAAGGGCTGTGCAGACCATTACACGCTCGGCAACGCCTGCAACTCGGTCGGTGACATGAGGAATTACGAACTAATGCCCGAAGAAGTGCTACAACTAAAACAGTGTTTCGATCGCATCAACCGTAAGACGAAAAAAGAAGTGTCCGCCACGTAAAGCAGTGACGAACTAGACGCTCGGTCGGCAGCGACTAGGTACTGGCGTAGATGACGCGAAAGGTTACGCGCGTTGTTCAACGCGCGGTACTTTCGCCTGCCGCAATTGGCCATTAAGACCCGTTTTCGTTACAACATACGAACCTACATAGTGACACCAACGATGCGCCAGTGTACACACCAGTACAATACGATGCTGAGACGTTTGTGTCAACTCGACGGACTGCGGCCGCAGGAGTTGCAGACCAAAAAGTTCTTCATACAGCAAAATCGCAGTTGGAGGTCTTCGAGTGGCGTTGCGACGGCCAAGAGCGGCAAACAGAAGTCGTCGTCGTCTTCTCGCATGAACAACGATTCGCTGCAGAAGTTCTGGAAAGCTATGAACGAAAGCGAATTGGTCAACAAGAGCATCAAAGACCAGACGCAGGGTGGCAAGAGTTTTCTCAAACAGGTCGTGATTCCCGGCAAGATGTTGAACTGTCTGTACGGAAAGGTCCTGCCCGACCCCGGGTTGAGACCCGACGAGATCGGAATACCCGATCACATCATGGAAGGCACTTTCAACGGTGCCGACATGAACAAATTAGCGGCCGTCGTGAAAAGGTACCCCGTGTTCTCTTCAGACGCGATCACCACGTTCACTCGTGTCGTGCGCAACCCGTATCCCTACGTGACGCCGCCGTCAGAAATAATCACTAACAAACAGTTGGACTTTGACGGCGACAAGATATCGATAATGATGGTTCACAGCGGCCGCTGTTTTATCGAAACAGTCACACGCCTGTCGGCAAAGATCGGAATGTACTGTTATTTCTATCGCACATGGCTGACGTTCAGTAAGACCAACTGCTTCAGAATAGCCGGGTTTCTCCGGCATGTGAATGAGACGCGCGACTCATCATCGCCACCGCCCGACGGGTCCACAGCGGATGCCGCCGCCACCGCCGCCGAACGCGAGCTGAACACGGTGCGAGTGTACTTCGGTAACACGTTCGCCTCCTGTCGCTACCGTACGCACCGGACCTCTAAGGTGCTGATGTAATTGAACGAAACACTGCTGTCCCTTTCGCAACAGTACAGACAGTTCGTCGCCTACGGGTTCCTGTTGAATGTCAGATCGATTTCTTTCACCGGCTACAACGTGGGTCGTGTCTATCCAATCGGCCCCAAGCCGAGAGCGATGGCGTTGCACATCGCCGAGTCGGGCAGCAAAGGTACGAAAGAATCGGTGGAATGCATGTTCAACACGTCCACTACCAGAGAGACGCGCTCCGACGAGTGTCTGGAATACGCAAAGACGTTCATAGAAGCGAAACCCCTCATTCGGAAAGAGGAACACGACGCGAAAAAGATGGACTCTGCTTTTCAGAATATAACAGTCGATCACGACGACCGACTGGTCGTGCGCGTCAACAACGTGGTGTACGACCTGGGTCACATCGTCAATTTCATGCAACGCGAGTGGATTATGTCGGACCTGACGACCGGCACGATGCTCGACGGCGTGGCTGAGGACGAAACCACCTTACGTCGTATCGCTACAAGAGAACACCTTCCCGACGTCAATGTCTTAGACGACGGTCTTCTTCGTTGCTATTGGGACGATAGGATCGAGCGTATTTTGTATTCGAAAATAAACACATTTTGAATATCATTATGATCAAGTGTATTTATTTCCCTTGTACGACAAATCTTTCCAATTCTTGTACAAGAGATTGTTTTATCGGCGTCAACAGTTGTTTACCACCCGCATCGGTCAGAGATGTGCAGATACGTGAAAAGGTTTCTCGGCATTCCGTCAGCTCGGGTGTGTTCTGGAACGATATGATAGCCGCTGCGGTGACATCTTCTTTGCCTTTGAATAACCTCAGGTGTTGCCACAACAGGTACAACAAGTGGCTGTAAACCCTCAAGTAGATCTTGTCCATGACGTTTGACGGTAGTAGATTCCACCTAGCCATTTCCAGTTCCATAAACGGAATAAAGACGATACGGTCCTTCCGCAGATACGACAACGCTTCGTTGTCACCAATCCTGAACTTACGTCCGCAGCAAATGAATACGCACAACACGTTCGTCTCCTTGAACGTAGTTCTATATTGTTCTAAAAACGTATACTGTTCATCCGCGTCTCGGCCGAACTTCTTGTCCAGTTGTCCGGACGTACACAGGTCAAAACAACCGATCAGTTTGCCTACAGTAAGGGTGGACGGTTGCATCTCGTGAATGAAGACGATGTTGTCGAGTAAAGGTTTTCCGATTGTCAGGTCGAACGTCGAGGGGCCATGTGGTAACACGTCGATCACTGACGCCGAAGTGGCCGAAGCGTGGAGGGTTTTCAATCAACAAGTGTCGACCGTAACGTCGGGCCTTTCTATAGCGCAGCAACTGGCCGTAGATCTGTCGTCGTCGTCGATGACGGGTTCAACGAAGATACCGGGTTTACAGAGCATTGATATCGACGGACATATTACCGGATGGTTCGCACCGACATCGTCGGAGCCGTCCGCGCGAATCAGTACGTCTCGTAAGGTTGTCGATTCACATCTTCAGTTCTTCCACAGGTACGAGGCGTTTCGAGAAGGCAACTTCTCCAAAGAGACGTTGTACGGCTTTCTGTTTTTCGCCGTAGTAGAAAACCACTTGCGTGTGAGTTACGCTACACGGGTACTGCGTAATTTGTTGTCGTACGCGCGTCGATACTTGGCGGAACATTCGTCCGAAGGAAGTGGTGCCAACGGCGAAAGTACCCATCCGTAGAGTGGGCGGACAGTCTACGACGATTGAAATACGCCTCACTCCGGCCAGCATCACTTTCTTCAGAGACAATCCGCGCGGCTTGGTAGTACAGACTAAACGCTTCTATCAACTCATGAATTCAGTCGGAAATCAGACGAACAACGAACGTATAAAGAACGTGGTCTGCAAAGCGCGGAGGCCACGCGAACTAGTGTTCAGCGATGACCAAAACGCGTCTCTACTACGTTTTACCTTTAGGACTCTACACGTACTGGTGGGAAAATATTCGAACCGATTCGTGAACTGGAATATGGCGTATCATTCTCGCGACGGTTGCGACGATTCCGCGCGTATAGTAGAGTCCGCCGTCGGGGAATTCATGTCACTCGATACGGCCACGAACACGGAGCGGCGACAAATCGCCACCGAGCGTATACTGTTCGCATTCTGTGTCACCTTTCTACTCGGATTTCTGGCGGGCGCTCGTATAAAGTCCACCATCATGCGTCTGACCGATCGCGAGTACGAGAATCGTATCAGGGGTACCACTCTACAGAAGTTTACGAAAAGCTCGTTCGTACGCGTGTTTCTTCCGGCAAGATTTACCGAGACTGGCCGACGCGGCGAGCACTCTTCGATCCGTGGCGCAGGTGTCGCAGAGGCGTCTCGTCGATGGACGGTCTACAATGGACGCAATCCCGAAGACGACAACAATACCAGCAGCGACTACTACTACGACGACGACGACGATGAATCCACGCGTCGTTTGCTGAATGAGGTCGCCCTGACGAGTTGAGATCCGTATCTGTACAAGGGAAATGAAGCCGAACAAGATCTCTTCTTCTTGAACGGTGGACGCCGATTAGACTACATGTTCGATCGTATTTTCTCGACGCTCTTCGGGCAGCCACGACCCAAAGGCGTGCTTTGGCACTCGCAGAGGAGACGTTACTTGAAGTCGGTGAACGACAAATACAGCGCGGTAAATAGAGCAGGTTCAGCTATTTACGATGATACGTTGCGTCTGTTACGACGGGGACAGAGTCAGCGACTGGAAAACGGGAACGGAGAAGGAGGAGGAGACCAGAAATGACATCCAAATGTACAAATAACCATTCAGACCTATCAACGGATTCAGGATTAGATCCTGTTTTAACTCTTTCAGTCATAATAAGGATTAAGAAAAACTGGTTGACACAATTGAATAAGGTTTCAATTTATTAATATTTATAAAATCATTTACAGTTATTTATTTCTATCCATTTATAGGGATAGTCCTCTTCCAGAACTCGAGAGCCCCAACTTGAAAAAGGGCACAGAGTGTATGGAGTGGCTAGGAACGCCTCGAGCAGACAAAATGTCAGGGAATGACGGAACGTCACTCCCATGTTGTGGTGTTTGCCGCAAACATGTGCTCGTCTACCCATTCTAATACGTTTCTAGCGGTTTCGCACATTATGTCTAACGATCGTACAGTCTTCAATTGCTTCGGCTGCTCCTTTTTGCAGAGTGGTGTCCACACGGTGGGAACGTCTTCTGGTTCGGCCATATTTGACAACAGACTCGATCCGTCCCGCAAACCGTACACTAGTTCCAAGTTCAAGGCAGATAACACGGCGTTGTTCTTGTGGGCCGTGAATGCGACGAGCAGCGGGTTGTACAGCATAACAGTATCGTCTATTCCCAACCGCTGGATGTGTTTGGTACAGAATATTCCAATCGGCTCGTCGTTCTCATCAAACTTTATGCAGGACGGTAAACGGTCGCAGTCGTCGTGTCGGCATTGCTGTGGTCCAGGAAAGATCCTCTGGTACACGAAGACATCCATGAAACGGTTGTCGTATTCGTCTCGCTTCAGTAGATAAGTGTAGTTATTCGATACCACGGCCGGCACGCCGTTCCAGTTACTCAATATGAAGCGCACCAACGCAGAACGAGAGAACTCAACGCTCTTGCTAACATCGTCTGCAACGAGGTTGCTAGAATCCGTGTCAACTGTGGCGGGCCGGTCTTCGGTTTCAAGATCATCGGACGAAGTAGCCAAGATGGTAGCCGCGACGTTTTCCATCGTAACGGTAGTGTGTAAGAGGATAACTCCAAATCAAGACTGATCGTAGCTCTGTCCGTCTCGTTTATATAGTGCCTAGGTAGGGGAGGGGAGTAATATTTTTTTGCGTCGCCTCTCACTGTCGGCATCCCGATGCGAGGGTACGCATTACACGTACTCACAACCGAAACTTCGCTTTTCCACTGTCTATCAGGGTTTCAGTACACGAATCGGAACTCCGATCGAATGTTTTGGACATAGAACGTTCAGTACACGAATCGGAACTCCGATCGGTGTTTTGAACCAGGTATAAATACGGCTGTGTGACCACGCATCCATCAGTAGACCGCGAGCTCTGTGCACGGCTTCTACGTTGCTGTATTATGCGCAGGAAGGTTAGCGTCATGTCGTCACCAGGCCAACGAACTATGACGATTATTAAAGACAACCCGGCCGTCATCAAAAAGAATCACAACGGTGTTAAAGAAACGCCTCCCAAAGCACCGGATTCCTCAGTTCATGGTTGGCATTCGAAGACGCACAGACACAATCCGCCAGCCAGAACTATGTCTGGTTACGACCTCTCGTTTGGATGGCTGCAAGACGATGACCGGTAGGTAATACCATTTGTTATGTGAACACTTTGCTACCAGAAGTCTACGAACGTGCCAAATACGACGACTAAACTCCTATGTGTATGTTTTCCAGTGGTGGCGGTAGCAATTTGGACTTCACGGACAGTCAGAATGACGACGACCACGACGACACGCTGTCCATCCTCGGCGACTACTACTACGACGAAATCAATGAGCAGAAGATGCGTCCCACTGGTCAGTCGACTGTGACTACATTATACCAGACCGCTGCGAACAGGACTGCCAAAACAAGGAGAATGCATCCAACGGACGCCACCAATTCACCTGCGAAGAAGAGGGCGAAGACAACTGACTGTCGACCGTCTTCTGTTAGAGAGAGATCCGTATCGGCCGGTTCCACATCATCTGTAGAAACGACGTTACGTCATTTACAACCACCACCTACCCAAGAGAACAATCGAGCATTTCGAAAATCTGTTTTGAAGAATGTACAGAGACGGTCGGCAGCAAAGAAACGACACGTTACAATCACGGAAGATAATCAGAAGAGTCCGAATGTTGACAAGAAAGTAGAACATCGGAAGATCTACAGGGTGCCTGACCGAAAGACAAGTGGACTAAAGCCGTCAAAAAACGTAATAAGGCTAGAAAAGCCCGGAGTCGATCGCCATCAGTGTGCTCAGCCACTTCATCGTCGTTGTCGTCATCATCATCCTCGTCGTCGTCGGCTTCTTCGTCGTCTTCTTTCATACCTGCTACATCATCCCGTTCAGGCGACACCGACATCTGCGAGACTACTGCGGTGCAGAGGAAGACTCGTGAGCCGTCAGAGAGCAAGGTGGAAAACAGCTCGGCACCGTATCATCCCAGGGGCCACGAATCAAAGGTGGACACACCACTTCTACAGCAAAGAGAGCAAAGCCATGATTAAGACGTCAAATCGTCGGAACTTGGGGAACTGAAGAAAACAGTCTGCCAGCCACGTAGGGTCGTCATAGTTGACAATGTGGCTGAGCAAAACGATCAGCATCTAGAGTCGTTACAAGGATCAGGGCGACGAGTCCAAATACTCCTACCGCCACCGACAACAGAACGTCTCGCCGTCTGGCCACCGTCAGTGGATAACGCCACCTCCTCTAGACCCGAAAAAGACGCCCAAGAGGTTAAAAGGAACTACGATGAAGTCGGCGATATCGGTGATGTCAGCTACTACCACCGTCTAAAAGATTACGCACACAAGACTGATTATCTAAAATACTATCAAAAGTATCTGCTAGATCTGGTCTCCAATGTTTCGTCAAGACTGACCTTTCTGCACACCGTAAACGAGGACGAAATTTGCCACGGCTTTGCCGTCACGAGCTCAAACAACATCTGCGAAGGTACTGGTGTACCATACGACCTGAAGCAACGAAGAAACATAACAATAACCGCTGAATGTATCATGTATCGTGAAACCAAAAGGAAGTGGTTTCCGGGTGCCAATGTCAACCCTGAAGAGTTTACAAGATTCATGGTCAATAACGTAGACTTTCCCGTTTTCATCGGTTGTGACTTCGAAGACCTGCTGTCGCTCGATTGACGAAAAACAGACTACTGAACGAATGTTGTCACTTGACGGATCTAACCAGTGGTTCAAATTACTCCACATGCTCGAGGTGTGGATCACGCACCGGTTACGTTTCGACGGCGAAGGAAACACCGTTCTGCCACTACCACACCAAGACGTATAACGGAAAACACAAAGTCTACGAACCCATGTTCTTATCGATTGTTCCCTATTTGGATGGAATCCGACTGTACCTCCTATCGTACGATCCAGAACAAAAGGACCCGTTGCTATCGGCGTATTGGATGCCATTGGCGTATCGAAGAACGAGGCATCGCAGTTCCAGGGGCAAGAGGAGGTATACCAGAGACGCCGAGAGGCTTGTGGACATAGCATACAACGAACGTTTGGAATGGCAAAACGACGACCATCAGGGTCCACTGAATGTGGCCAAAACTCTACAGATCCTCTGCACGGCCGACTACGGTAGAAGAGGTGAAGGATGACGCGCACTGTAAATAATTTGTAAACATTTTTTTGTAAATAAAGTGTATTACATTTCTATCACTCTCGCTGTTGCTATTTACTTCTCCTTAGACATTCACTGTGGTTTCGGTGCGTATATACTTCTACATTTTGAGGCTGGAAGGAAGACGGCGGTACACGAGTGTGACGACGCCGTCGGGGTCGCGATGTTTGCAACAGGTCCGTTCAAAACTATTTTCGTTTTCAAAACCTCTGTCCTCACTGTGGTTTCGGTGCGGTATACATTTTCACGAAAAGACGTCATTTTGTTTAATAGGTTTATTTCTTTCAGTAATAATGGTCCATATATTGGACGTGTGATGTGAGCGTTTCAGAACCGTATAGTAGTGTATGACTTAGTACCGTTCTCGGTATCTCAGTATTTAGTAAGTGTGACTAGTATCTAGTTTCTTCGTCGCGTCCCCAGTCGTGTACGCTCTGTCACCGACGACATCTAGTAAGTGGACTATCGTTTCTTTGTGGCGTTCCAGTCGTGTACGCTCTGTCACCGATGGCATACAATAAGTGGACACTATGACTTCCTCGGGATGTCCTAGTTGTGGTGGCGTCGATCACTCCCGATCGTCCAGTGCAAAATGCTCGAACCACAAACGGAAATTGAGACAGTCCGGTCTGTCGGACGATGAGTGCATCGAGGTGTACACGGTGAAACGCGGTCTCGCCTCGATCCTGTGTCCGACACTCGGCGACGACCTGTCTCGTCGGTATCTGGATACGATACGTAAGGACGTTACGGACTTGTCCAGGCTATCCGTAGAACTTTCGTATCCTATCAACTACATTTACAAAAGCTACTACCTGTCACACGGTTTCGATCGACAACAGTTTTACAAACTGTTTCCAAAATTCGACGCGCATCAATTCTCGCACGCTCTCAAAGACAACGCGCGTAAAGTCTCGCTGCAGGATCCTCTCGGAAAAATACGAGAGTACAGGACTATGAACGGCGGCACCTTGTACGAAGGCAAATTGAGATCGTACAACACTATCTGGTTGGCGCAGAGGTACGCGACACTACTGGAAACCAATATCACGACACACGCGTTTCGCCGAATCAAACGTTACGTGAAATGCGCGATCGCCGCGAAAGAACTGTCCAGTAAAGACGTACACGACAAGTGTTTCGATTATTTCTACGAGACCGGTCGGTGCGACGGCCGTAACGACTGTGCGATCAAGAAATGGTTCGTCGAACAGGATCTGACCTGGAAGAAGTTGAAACGCGACTACTGGCGCTACGTTCATCTGTTTCTGGATTTACAGAGACGACTGTACGAGGTGGAAAGAGTGAAGTCTTTCAACGTGTTTCCCATCTTCAGACACGGTCTCAAGTACGTCCAGTACGATTCCAACAGTATGTACGAGTTGATGCGATGTACCGAACGAGACGATTACAAAGTACCGATAGCGGTGTTCAAGGAAGACAGGCCGGCCGCTTGGCGAAAGCTGTTCGATTTGGGACGCCTAGCCAAGAACTTCGGCTACTGCATCAGCACGGGTGGTGTGGCCATCAATCTGTCGATGAACAGATACGAGAAGAGATCGAAAGTGAACGCACCGAAGAAAATAAAAATTGAGCCGAAGGTACGGAGCGTTCCGCTTTCGACAGCATACGACCGCGTAATAGCCGTCGATCCCGGCGCCAAGACACCTATCGTCACTTGTAGCAGATCGAGTGAGAACGCGGGTTTCACGTACCACATGCTGACCAAAGGTACGGTGTCGTCGTGGAGCCAGGAACGTCATCGGAGGAAAAAGCGGTTGAGGATCACACGCGAAATCGACGGTGAGGTGCGACTCGACATGGAGTCTAGTTCCGTGGAGATTTCAGCGAAAAGCGCGCACGTCGTCGAATACACGCGGTTCCAACTGAAATGGTTCGACCAAAAACAGAGCGTGTACGAGAGTAGAAAACTGCAACGTCTCAAGTTCGACAAGTACACGAACGATCAGAAGTGTATAGAAAAGATAGTGGACGAATATTTCGACAACGACGTGCGTTGCAAGAGAACGCTCGTTGTTTACGGTTCCGGTGTGGATTTCATGAATCGTTCGTCGTTCAGAGGACACCGCGAATTCCGTCATGACGAGTTGAAAAGGGCCGTAAAGAGACGTCCCGGCTTGGACCTGATAGTGTACGACGAATCGTACACCACCAAAACGTGTAGCAACTGTTACGACCGGTTCGGTACGCGAACGCTGCTGCACGTCTCCAAGTCTCCGCACCGTTACGTTTATTGCGGAATATGTCGTAAGGGTACGAACAGAGACAAAAACGGAGCAAAGAATATATTGTTGAAATACGAAAAACACCAACAACAACAATCATCACAAACGTGTCCGACTTCTGTCGTCGTCGTGACACCCGACGAGTAGGCCGTAAGGTCGAAAGTCGTAACTCACCGGTCACTTCTTCGTGACTGAAAGGGTTATGCAGTCCCGATCGGGCAACCGATCACATGAGTTAATATAAAAATTTATAAATGCAGTGAATTCCACGATCATGAGGTCAGAAACGAAACGACACGGCAACACGGCGCATCATGGGGCCTGAGGCATTCCGCTTTGTTGAAATAACGATGAACCTGAATATCAATGTTCCCGATTCTGAAACCGACCGCCATCACGAATCTCAGCTATTCCGGCCTCAGCTACTCCAGCCTGCTGAAGGCATGGGAACGAAACCAGAAGAAAGCATCTGTTGGACTTATAATCCACCACTGACTATTGAAACAAGACAGCTGAATAATTTCACCATGTCTGATATAGTGTTTGTTGATGTAGATCTGACGTCCACTCAGTTGGCGATAGCATTTGGAAGCATCTACAACAAACGTTTGTTGTGTCGCAAATATATTAGACCAAAAGGTTGGAATTAAAAGAGGACCGTCATGAACCTGGCTGCTAATCATTACCCAGGAATGACGTTCATCACCGCGGGAGAGACAAAAGGATACCTACTAGCCAGTTGTTTACCGAAATTGTACAGACTGACGGATGGAATCTTCCATGCTTTGGAATCGGAAGAACTCAACCACGTGTGTAAGACGCACGAAGGATTCGATATTTACAAATGTCCATGTTACATCACAGCAGTAATGATGAAGAAGTATGTATATTTTAAAATCAAAAGTGAGGACGCCTGGTACAGAGAATCTAACCACGACTTCATATGCCTATAGCCATTAAAATATTGTTGTAAATCACGACTACTCTTATTTCCTTTTCTCGTGCAATACAATATTGTGTATTAGAGGATACCTGCACGTCGTGCAGAATAATCTACCGAATGATCTTTGGGTAGAATTGCATTGCCTCAATTAACATGACACTGTGTCGTCGAGTGTAGGATCGACACGGTGACAACTGCAAAACATTTTCCACCGGTCACGATGTTGCAACAGGTCCGTTCAAATCCATGTCCGTTTTCCATACCACTGTCAATTTGCGAAGTAACAAGTGTAAAAGATTCACTGTCAGCGGTCTTTTTATCGGGTCCGTCCAAACCTATTTTAGTTTTCATACCATTTCAGAACTAGTGACGTCACGCCGGCCGTGTTCCTTCGTCGGGTGTTAGGACGACGTGGTGACAACTGCAAAATCTTTTCTACCGGTCGAGATGTTTGCAACAGGTCCGTTCAAAACTATGTTCGTTTTCCAAACCACTGTCGATTGGCGAAGTAACGAGTGTAAAAACGATTCACTGTCAGCGGTCATTTCACCGGGTCCGTCCAAACCTATTTTAGTTTTCACACAATCTCTGACACGGTGACGTCATGACGGCCGCGTTCCGTCGTCGGGTGTTGGGTCGACGTGGTGACAACTGCAAAATCTTTTCCACCGGTCGAGATGTTTGCAACAGGTCCGTTCAAACCCATGTCCGTTTTCCAAACCACTGTCGATTTGCGAAGTTACATGTGTAAAAACGATTCACTGTCAGCGGTCTTTTCATCGGGTCCATCCAAACCTATTTTAGTTTTCATACAATTTCTGAACTAGTGACGTCATGCCAGCAGGGTCCTGCTGTCGGGCGAAACGTCGACAGGGTAACAAGTGTAACAACGTTTCACTGTCATGTCCAAACCAATTTTAGTTTTTATTTCTTTTCAGCAACCATAGAACTTCATTTTCATTTGTCTACTATTTCTATTTCTATTTTTCATTTTTTCCCATAAGCTTTGCGTCGGCCCCTCCTCTAGAGCTTCTTATTGATGCTCATTATATGGACAAGAAGCTTATGAGTCGCGCGCGAACGGTACCCTAGCTATATAGTGGATTTCTCCCGCAATCCCTACCACTCCGATTGCTATTGGTTGAAACGGATGGTGGGGGCTACTTTCTGAGAATACGGCAGGAGTTAGCAGGGAATCCGCGGTAATATCGCGGGAAAAGGCAGGGAATGTAGGGAATAGTGGAAAAACACCGCTCAGTCGTAGAATAGAGTCGGAGCGGTGCGGCCACAAGCCCTGATTGAGGTTATGTCTCATGAGGATGAAATAAAGAAAAATAAGTATTACAAATATAAGAAGGATTTTATTGAACGTTTCTATTCTATTTTCTCCTCTCTTCCTCCGTCTGTGCAATATCATAGCACGTGGCGGCTACAGGTAGTCCTGCACCTGTTCGTCGAGCGTCTTCAGTAAACCTTCCATGAAGTTGTACTTAGCCGCCTTCCTCTCGACCACGGCCGGCAGCTCTCTGTCGCACATGCTGGCCAACGGATAATTCCAGTACAACCGCTGGCCGCCTGTTCCCTCTTGAGGATATGGTAGAAGGTGGACATGTATATGGTGCCATCTTCGTGGTGGTCGGTCACGATACCCAGACCCATCCAGGTGAACAGCTCGCTGGCTCTGCAGACTTCGGAGAGAAAATCTCTGTTGGCGTCCACGACAGCCTTCATTTGCGTAGCGTACTCTTCGATGATCTCCATGCCATTTTGGTATATGGAGTATCGCCTGTCGCCGTCGTACAACACCTTCTTCAGAATTTTCTCCAGTAACCTCAGCTCCAGATATTGTCCGCTGATATACACCGGGTTGTCCAGCGTCACCCCGTTGTGTCGCCTGTCCGGCGTGTACATCTCGTCGGCGATCTCTTTCAAAACCCGTCTGAACACCATGCCCAAAGAGTGCTCGTTCGGGTCGCAGTTGAATTTCAGAGCGCTCGCCAGGGAACGGTCAGCGTTCTTGCCGTTTCCCTTCAACACTTCCTGGTCAAATCCGTACGTTTCGTTGAACGTGTAGAACAGGTACTTGTTGTTATTCAGACGCTGTTCGAAGTCGTCTGACGACTAAGGCACGTAGTACATGGAGCACACCATGTCAATGGCCTGTTTCTGTTTCACTTGGGACGAGTTCAGTGCTATCCACCGCAGTTAGACCGACCGTTGGTACGTAGATCTTCAGACAGGCACACTTGTAGGTACGTGACGGACAAACTCTTGGCGCTGTCGTTCCACTTGTTGGTCCTTACGCTTGGCGCTCTAAATACCACTGACGAGGCAGCGCAGGACGCTGAGTCTACTTCACCGGCATCACGTACTGGTAGCGAGGCGTTCCTGATCGTCGAAGGTGGTGATGGTTGGGTTTCCACTTTCCCATGGTGCCGAGTGGACGTTCAGAAATCGTTTGGACTTCACTCGATTTTCCGTGCCTTTTATTGACGTAAAGGAAACAAATAATTAACCATAACCCGATCGGGGGCCCAATTACGCGTGAAGCGAATCGGTAAGCCAACAAGTGGAATGGCCGCAAAGCTCATTACTTGTAGCGGGAATACGATGTCCTCGGCGCAACCAGTAGATTCTGGCAATGAACACTTTTGAAGAAGCGAATCGGGATTCCGATTGTGGTGAAACGTGCAAAAAAAAACCGTACGCGAGAGAGTGGGAGTGTTCTGGGTGGTATATATATCAGACCCGGTGCTAGTCATAGACAGTAAGTCCTTCTCACCAAGTGTAACGCGTCATATTCGTAGACCCTAATTGCGGAACGATGCGATGAATTCTTCTAACAGTTACTTCAGAAAGGTGCCACGGGTTGAATTGGAGGAATACGATCCACTATGACCGGCTTTGAACGGACGACAGCAGCCGCAGCAGCAGCAGCTAGACCAACAACACCAACAAATAAGCTCCGACGATTCTGTCTACTACAATCACACGATCGACTCGTCTGTCGCCACCAATCTAGAGAGTACGCTCTGGTACGTCACCGCCGACAACGTTCAGCCTCCGCCGACACAACTGTTTCCTAGCGTAAGTACCATTTCTCACCTTTTGGTTTTCTCTAAGTCATCTATAGATCTATAGTAGTCCTCCTTCAAATTATTTCTCAGATCTCTCAAGTCTTTGTACATTGTCAGTTGTTTTTATTTTCGAATTTATCTCTATCCACGTTTCAGCAATATATATATATATATATATATATATATATATATATATATATATATATATATATATTTCCGAGTGTAAATATTATTTGCACACGATACAACGTGATTGTTGTCAGAAACTACAGTAGTTTACCATCTTCTTCGTCTTTTACAGGAGAGTTACGGCATAGCGACCACCAACACACAAGCGGTACATTACGACCGACAGCCCCATACGGTGACCGGCGGTACTGCAGCCGTCGTCCCAACGTTCACCAGACCTTCCCACGTCAGACCGGCACCAGTGAAACATATGAAGACGCCGCCCACCGTAGGCAATATCTATGGACGGATTGACGTACGATGCGCCTGAAGACCGGTCGTCCACCAAAGAGGAGCGGATAGTGGACTCCACGGTCTGTGGCGTCGTACACGAGGATCGGAGGCACGGTGACAAGCGTAAAAAGGCTAGGAGCACCAAACGGACACCACGGTCTTCGTCGTCTTCCTCTTGCTCCTCTACGGACACACGGGCCGACCGGCCCTCTCCACCTCCAGTGGTGCGGAAGAAACGCCAGAAGGCGGAGTGCAGAGAAGAGGAGACCGGTAGCGAATGGAGACGGCGGAAAAGCGAAACACCCTCGGGCCGCTTGGAACAACCGAGGCCATCACGTTCCAGAAGCGACGAGCGAGAGAGATCTCACACCACGGACGGGGACAAAACACCGGGCCGCAAAAGACCCAGGACCCACAATGACCCAGCTACCAAAGCACCCGAAACGGAAACGACGACCACTGTCACCACCAGAGACGCGGCCTTGGCCTCCGCGCCCGTTGAAGATCCACCCGAGTGCGGCGGAGGAGTACGTGCGCACGTTGTACGACCGGTACCGACTCAGGCCAGAGACGTTCAACGAAGTGCTGAAGAACATTTCTTTCACACCGCCCAAGATGAGGGTGTGGACAGACGTATCGACCGAAGTGAGTGTAAACGCGACGCTCACCGACTTTCTGAAGAAGGTGCTGTACGACGGCGACAGGCGATACTCCATATACCAAAACTGCATAGAGATCATCGAAGAGTACGCTACGCAAATGAAGGCTTTCGTGGACGCCAACAGGGATTTTCTCACCGAAGTCTGCAGGGCCAGCGAGCTGTTCGCCTGGATGTGTCTGGGAATCGTGACCGACCACCACGAAGACGGGACCATTTACATGTCCACCTTCTACCATATCCTCAAGAGGGAACAGGCGGCCAGTGCGAAGAGCAACGTGGTGTACTGGAATTATCCGTTGGCCAGCATGTGCGACAGAGAGCTGCCGGCCATGGTCGAGAGGAAGGTGGCTAAGTACAACGTCTTGGAGGGTTTACTGAAGATGCTCGACGAACAGGTGCAGGACTACCTGTAGCCGCCACGTCCTACGATATTGCACAGACGGAGGAAGAGAGGAGAAAATAGAATAGAAACGTTCAATAAAATCCTTCTTATATTTGTAATACATCTTTTTCTTTATTTCTTCCTCATAAGACATAACCTCAAACAGGGCTTGTGGCCACACCGCTCCGACCCTATTCTATGACTGAGAGGTGTTTTCCCACTATTCCCTACATTCCCTGCCTTTTCCCGCGATATTACCGCGGATTCCCTGCTAACTCCTGCCGTATTCTCAGAAAGTAGCCCCCACCATCCGTTTCGACCAATAGCAATCGGAGTGGTAGGGATTGCGGGAGAAATCCACTATATAGCTAGGGTACCGTTCACGCGCGACTCATAAGCTTCTTGTCCATATAATGAGCATCAATAAGAAGCTCTAGAGGAGGGGCCGCCGCGAAGCTTATGGAAAAAATGAAAAATAGAAATAGAAAGAGTAGACAAATGAGAATGACGTTATATGGTTGCTGAAAAGAAATGAAAACTAAAATCGGTCGTTGCACTTGTTACCGTGTCGACGCTTCGCCCGTCAGCAGGACCCTGATGGCATGACGTCACTAGTTCAGAAATTGTATGAAAACTAAAATAGGTTTGGATGGACCCGATGAAAAGACCGCTGACAGTGAATCGTTTTTACACTCGTTCCTTCGCCGATCGGCAGTGGTTTGGAAAACGAACATAGTTTTGAACGGACCCGTTGCAAACATCTCAACTGGTGGAAAAGATTTTGCAGTTATCACCGCGTCGACCCAACACCCGACGACGAAACGTGGCCGGCATAACGTCACGGTGTCAGAGATTGTGTGAAAACTAAAATAGGTTTGGACGGACCCGGTGAAATGACCGCTGACAGTGAATCGTTTTTACACTTGTTACTTCACCAACTGACAGAGGTTTGAAAAACGAACATAGTTTTGAACGGACCTGTTGCAAACATCTTGACCGGTGGGAAAGATTTTGCAGTTGTCACCGCGTCGCCACTACACCCGACGACGGAACACGGCTGGCGTAACGTCACTA